>JAWQUT010000498.1:416608-431098 GCA_033807755.1 Ellobium chinense
GGGTGGAAGCGGTGTGGGTGGGAGGGGGGGATAGGAGGAGAAGATGTTAGAATTAAAACCAAGGCTGTGCATCGCTTTTGTGAATAGACTAATACTATACAAGTTTTATTTCCCATAAGTAGAGTTCCATTCAGGAGTAGAGTTACAGTATTTGATATGGCATGTCCAGGTTTCAGAGATAACATACATGTGAAACGCAGAGTTTCTTTGTAGGTTCTTTGTTTTCAGAAAAGTTCCTGCCGCTAATTGAGGATATATTAAATGGAAGAGAGGATCCCAACTAGGCAACAGTTTATTATCTTTGTTTCACTCATGGGAAGCAAAATGAGGATGAGCACTGTCGGTTATACTACTACTACTACTACTACTACTAATAATAATAATGATGTTAATGCGGTTTATGAATCTCATATCCAAGCTAATGCCCGCTCACGCGACCTCACACTATTATTACCCAAGGAGACCTGTTCGTTTTAGGACTTTCTCCGTTTCCTAGAAAGCTTACAGTGAGGTGCTGCGACCGTTTGCAGGGGTAAATCTCTAGCATTCTGATAATATCTTTTACTCCCTCTAGGCATGTACCCTTGTTTAGTAATTTTCTGTCCAGTGTTCTAACTAGCATCTTGGGTAAAGCATACCACCGGGAGTGCCGATAGTATGAATGAGATTTTGTCAAGATATTCCCAGCTCCCGCCCACCCCCTACCCCCCTTTTTCCTCCCCTTCCAAAGCCCCACACCAATCCTTGGTACCATATCCACTTCATGTATGTGTGTGTGTGTGTGTGTGTGTGTGTGTGTGAGAGAGAGAGAGAGAGAGACAGAGAGAGAGAGAACGCTGCAAATAGCCCAAGAGTCATAAGCGTTAATCCGTAGCTTGTTTTGGGAGGGTCACAGTTCGCCGTTTATTATGTATGTAGAATGTCCTGAGGACAAAATATTTGAAAGACCTGTCTCTCTCTCTATGGTATAATTAGACCGTCATTATAATGGACAGCTCGAAGCAACAATGCAACATTAGGTTGAGCTGGTTCATGATGCACAGTTCAGACCAGAAATATTCTAGGCTAGGCCATACATGGATACTTGTGACAGCAGTCTTTTAACCTCGCATCGGATGTGTATGCGTATTTATGGTCACCACTACTGCAAAGGGAGAGACTGAACTTTAAGCGGAATAACTCTTCGAGACTCAAGACTCTGCCTTTTGGGCGAAGCAAAGTTTAGGAAGAACTTCAACCATTTTGTCGTAACTTTGCAAATGGCGCTTTGCATTCACGGTCTGTCTTGTCAGTGCTAGCTGTTACTATCAGGGAAGTTATTTACCTGACACTTGTAACTTACTTGCGCTGTCTCTCAAATGGAAAGAAGTCTCATAGGAGATGGCACTTATGTCTGGAAATGTGCAAATCATCCAGGAAATGGGAACATGTTTGATGGACAGGCTCTCAAATACTGTGTACAAAAGAATGAGGAATTGTTATTATGATTGAATTGTAAAGTTCGAAGGCCACTTTTGTTTAGTTTTATTTTGCTTTGCTGTCAGATCTGAGAAGAACGGTTTCCCAAAACTCAGTAAGGCCAATTTGCGCACATTTTAAATTATGGAGAGGAATGTGTAGGCTGGAGTGACTGTCGTTCATAGATTATACATGTATTTTTATTTACTTGACAGTACAGTATTGATTGTATTGAATCAGTCCCGAAATCCAGCTCGGTTTCGTTTATTTTTTTTTCTTTCTTTCTGGGCACATTCCTAACTTGTTTTCATTAAAAAGCTGCACTTCCAAGCATTTTGGACAACTGTTCTATATTTGTGCAAGTCTCTTGCCTAAACAGAACAGTCACTGATTGACGATAGAACGCTCCCTGCAGATAACAGAGACTGAATATACTTGTGCATACCATTTATTTTGGGTTATTATGTGTTTCTGTGACTCCCTGCACTGCTAGCAAGACCATGTCTAATCGGCCACCGCCTTTACCCTCTTCTCCGCTCTCTCTAGGTCAGTGTGTGACTTGTGGAGATAAAGTGACCGGTGCTAATGAGGCGTGCCAGGCCATGGGGAATCTATATCACACCAAGTGCTTCGTCTGCTGCTCATGTGGTAAGTACTCACTTCTACACATTTCATCTATGTTGATTTATAAAGTCGTATTTCATAAAAAACGAGGTTCGAATTGGTGCAAAATTTTATCACAATTTACATCCTTCTGTTTTGTTGGTTTGAGGAGACCCAGGTGAAATGTTTATGACTGGATCTATCTTTATTATTATTATTATTATTATTATTTTATAGAAGGAATTCCGAATGAAACTCACACTCTTGACTGAAACTCATAACTACTGATACTGTACAACTCTGCCTCACACCCTAACCCAACACTTAACCCTAACCCTAATGCCCATTAAGACAAAATCATTAAGCGAGGCGAGTCGTTAATCCTAATGTCCATCGAGACATGAGCATCAAATGTGAGTGTCATTCGAAAGTCTTCCCAATTGAATTACAGTCGTTCTCATTCTTACTACATAACCCAGTTTGTGGAATACGACTTTGTAAGTGGACTACATGTAGTCTATTCATTAAATCTGAATTTCACCCAGACTCAGCCCAAACTCTTGAGATATGATTATTGTTCATGAAACTTCCTTTTTCATGAAACAGTGCTGTGTTGAGACCTTCATTTTGTGGCCATATCTTTCAGAAGTGTAAAGATACATGAATGTTGTACACGAAAAGGACTCCCTTCCCTATACCCTCCATCCACACACATTCACTAAAGCCTTGACCCCAAATGTGGTAAAACTCATCCACCCATTCCCCAGTAGCAGTAGTTTCTGACCTCATAAAATGTTGTTAAAGTCTATTCACATGTTTGTCCAAAACCCATCCAGTCTAGTTTTTACCATCTGATCAAGTTTCCGAGGTAGCAAAAAAAATGCCAGTCGGAATGACACTATGTACTTTAGCCTTTGCACTTGACTGCGCGCCTACGACACGTTATGAATTTGAAATATTTCAGCCTTTTCATAGTCTAGTCAGTTTTGAATCTGATCACTCAAGGATGATAAGTTTAGCATCTCTCAAGAATGTTGAGGCTTCAAAAACCACTGCACCATGAAGAGGAATTTCGTGGAGTGAAGTTCTGTTTTTTTTCCCCTCGTCAACGCCCAGTGTACTGCTTCTCTCGTCACGAGCAGCTACTAGTCTTAATGAACTGCACGACTCTCTCTGCATTGTCTGTGCACTCTTAGCCTCTATGCTTTCATCTCTACCTAATTGCCACTGTCCTATTCCATGTTTCTCTTTCTCGTTATCTATGCTTAGTTTATGAACGGCGTTGTAAAGCATGCTTGAGATAGTTTCAAATGCTTTAGATTTATTTACTAGGCGAAAATTAAATCCTCGTTTTGAACCCATAAATGGGAAAATACATGAATATATTCATTGGCGTTTCTATTTCTAAGAGACCATTTTCCCTTGAATATCTATAAGTATAATGGAACGTTCTGAAACACTTGTCAGCGGCTTGGTGTGCTTGGGCATCCATCGTTAGTAAATTCAGTCATGTGTGTACCGACATGATTATTGATGCGTTAGACTTTGAGTAAACGGTTTGGGAATGCGGACATGATACAGTAGTACACAACTCATTTTAGGATGTAAGTTACATTATTATGGGTGGGATGAGCTATATTAAGATGGTTTCATTTAGTCATCTCAAAGTTTTGGACGTCATTTGTCGGCTTCCGTCATGTGTGAATGAACATTTTTATACTCTGTCAGCGCGTAGTTACCAGTGATAAGAGACCAAATATGGCTGGAGGAGAGCCCGATTTTTGCCTGCGAGCGGCACTTTTGCTTTTTTGCCTGTTGATAGCTGGAAGAAGGAAGTCCTTAGGGAGAAAATCTAAATTGTACTTGAAAGATAACGGTTCTCCTCGGGGAAAACCTTGAAGTTATACTCTTGGCATTTTAAGACATTGTCCTATTGAGGGTTCATTCATTTTCACGCACAGTGAGATCATTCATCTGTCTGTGGGTAGTGTGGGACATTATCTTTGCCGAGTATCGATACCTTGCGTACTTAGCAAATTTAATGTCGGTATCAGATTTCAAACTTTGGGGTTCCGATATCATTTCGATGCTCTAGATGCAAGCGACGATGCTCTATCAGGCCTCTGTTGCAACAGTGTCGAACGATACCAAAAGGGATCGGAATATCTGTCCTCTATTTCCCACGGATCGAAATGTCTGTCCTTTATTGAGCATCAGAATCGAAATTAACAATATCGATACTCACGATACATAGAGCAGGAATGCTGAGAATAGCAGCATCTAAACTTTCAGGTATCGTCCCACCATTATCTGTGGGTCATCGCTTGATTATGAGAAATATTTGTAAGAGTCGAAATTTAAAATGTAGCCTAAGCTATTGTTTATGTAGGCCAGAAACGTGAACTTTGAGTGTCAGGGTCGTAACATTGTTATGATAAAGTACCACCGTAAACCCAGATATCCAGATAGTGCTGTGCCGTTAGGAATTACTGATCTGATAAAAGTAACGGAGGAATGCGAAGGGTCCTTACCGTGACAGTTACAATGACAATGACATTGTTTTATTCTGTTAGTTCATGTACGAATTTGTTATTATAAAAATGACTCTGTATTACATTTACGAAGAGACACATACGCTCTGATAGGGTGGCGTAAAGCAAGCACACCCTCCTGTTCCCCTTTCTTTTGGGATATATATCAATGTAAGGCCTGAGAATATAATTGTGAAAAAAATAATTATGGAATGTGAAGGGTTCTTAACTGCGCGTGCATCACTAGCTCTTTAAGCCATGATTCCATTGGTTAATTTCGATGATGTTAGATCTCAAGAGGTATGTATTATGTAGGCCTATTATCGTATGTTAAATAGAGATAATATTTTCATTATTCAGCATAAAGCGATATTGAGGAAAACAACAACAACACAAAATAACAAACTAAACAATACACACATACACATACATTTCTATCTCAGTGTACCCTGTTGTTGCTGTCCTTCTTATTCACCCTTTAACTATCCGGAGCCTACGACGGGCAAGTAGATACGTGATTAATGAAGTAAGGCTTGAGACTGATTTGCAACCAGCATCGCTTTATCACGCCTTTCAAGCTTTATTGGTACAAAAACTGAAATCACGGAGTAAGTTACAGCAATACATGTGTTATCATAAATTCAGTAGATATATCACTGTCCAGTAATAATTTAGCATAACACGATTTGGAGGAAGGATATAGAACATATTTTTGTCTCGATGTGCCTTGTTAATGCTCCTCTTTTTACTCTTGAACGATGATACTCTATAGGGGATAGGCCGACCATTCACAGGACAGATTATGACTGTTATCTGCCTAGACTTCTGACCCCCCCAAAAAAAAATGAGGCTAGAGAGTTCTTGCTTTAAACAGATAAGCAGTCTTGTTCCAGATCCTCTTCCCTCCCCANCTTCCCACACCCCCATGAGCTCGGGTTTCCAACGATCAGAATCATTCCGATGCAGATTCAAATTTCTTTCCTTTCTTGCCTTTCAACGTTCCAAATGTCCTGGTCTTCCCTTATCGCAGTGGTCTTATAATGTTGAAACGCCCCTGCCCCCGACCACTAGTTCCTTCCTGTTTGAGGGCGCAGACTATGGTAGGCCTACATCTGTACAGCAGCACCAAATGACAAAGTCATCTTAAATGACTTGCACCTGGGTGACCTCTCTATGGACAACTCGTTATCTCGACTAATCACCATTACTCTACTTGTATACATCTACATTACAACTACTCTACCTTACATTAAATGACAACGACTTCGTGATGCGCCCTGCGGTGGCAGTCTTCATACGTGTCTTTTAAAAGCATTCAGGTGAACCATCCAAGATGAACGAACGAAACATTATGTATAAACTGTATGTAGTCACCGGTATATGTTGTGTAAAAGGAAAGGAAAGTTATTTTGAGGATTGCGTGAATGCACCGAAACATCCGCTTTCCTGCCGGGTGTTTTGTTTATGACAGTTTTTAGAATTTAGAGTGTACCCGGCTTGAACCACATCTAAAATCCTTCCTCTCTAAACACATTTATGTAAATAAACTTGGAAGTGATTAATCAAACCATTACTATAGAGATTTACAGGGCGTATTAGTGTCATAGGCATTTCGGTAGATGATATGGATCAGTAGTTGAAAGGTTGGGACTTTACAAACACTTTTCAAAGATATCTGTTGTTATAGTAATGTACACACTCGAACGAAATGATTTTACACGGAGCAAGGCACAGACACAATTAAGTAGTGACGTTGGTTTTCGAATTGAAATTGAAATCATAATATAGATCTACATGTAGATATGCACGTATGTTGGGAGCTACAGGGCATGTACATCGTCGTTAAGCTATACATAGCTAGCATCAGCATCTTCTGTACGATTGTTTGTAAACTTGGGTCATCTGCACGTCACTGGCAATAAACGAAAATCAATTTGCTTTGCTGATGTCATATCAACCGGATGCCCGGGCAGTGTATACTTATCGGGAGAGGGATGATGTGGGACGGGAATGGATGTTTATCTGATCAAGTGGTTGAAGTTTCTTTCACCATTATATTTATTGCCTCTATTGGAAGTCCAGTGAGTATTACTTAAGGAAGTTAGTGTGCCCATCTACTTGCAACAGACCGCCCTTAAGCAGATGGCAACACTAGCGACACCAGTAAAAGTTGTGCTTTTATTACCAGCCTGTTTTCGCGAGCAAATATTTTGAGAGGAGTACTAATTCTAGAGTCACTGATGATTGATGAGGCATAAATTGACGTCACGTGACTATGGGGATACGTCTTCCATTACTATGGGCCAAGCCATTATCATATCATTGTAACCATTGCCAATTGTAAGCTTGCCTTTAATTAATGATATTAAGGAATCAGTTGTTGACTCAAACGTAATGATATACAGCTTCTGATCCCAGATATTTACAAGTGATCTTCAACCGTATCTTATACCCAAAAAACAGAGACAACTGTGTCGAGATGCCGTAAATTTTTCATTCCAGAAAGAGAAGTCACAGTCGATCTCATTCTTAGGATTAGAACATGGGTGAAAATTTGGCATACAAAATCAATGTTTTCTCCAGGTCATATGCGTTGGGGAAGATGTTCTCCTCTTCTCTCTCTCTCTCCCCCCNCCCCCCGTCCTGAATTTGAGGAGGGATTTGTACATTTTTGAGGGATTTTAGATGTTTCTCAAATAATGCAAATTTCGGATGGCAGAAAATAAGAGGAGATCGGCGCTCGTTCCGAGTTTTTTTTTGGTGTTTTTTTGTGGAGGAAGGCAGGGGGGTGTTGAAATTTAAGGATAAGGAAAGTTATCTTTAAGGATTGCGTGACTGCATCGTACCATCCGTCCCTTACTTGGTGTTTTGTTTATGACAGTTTAAGAGTCGCGCAGTCTAGATAGAACACTGCAACATATTTGCGTGGGTGTATGTCATTTATTGGTTTACCCTAAAGGAAAAGTTCCTTATGATGCCCCTACGCGTTTTTTACTGCTATCAGTCCTGTGTTTGATTGGATAAGTAAATCTCATGTCCCCATTCATTGGCATACCACGATAGTGCATCGCCGGTGACAGGCCAGGTTGTATGTGCATAGTAAGTCTGTATTTACTTAGTATATCTGTACATGGAGATCGTTGGACGTCGCAATCAAGGACTGTATTGTATGAGAGATATCCCAGACCAGTGCATCATTCATTTACATTTAGTTTGAGGGACTGCTCCAGCAGGCCATCAATTTATAAACGTTGAAATCTGGACAGAGGATCTCCCAAAAAGTTGGAAGAGGGAAATTAACGGAAGAGGAAATGGGGAGGGGAGAGGAAAGGAGGTGTACCATAAAAGTAGGTGGGCGGTATCGTTCCTGAGTTCGACATTTTCGATACTCGGAAACTCTTATACAGTATCAGAAATATCGAAAGTATCCGCGGTATTGAAAGTATCAAAATTATCGAAATTAATTTCGATCCTTTTCTAATCCTCAGTACCAAATGAGCTTCCGGACATCTCTTTGTAAAGGCCATGTTATAAAACAAGCACCAAAAGTATCGGTAATATCGATACTTTCAGTACTCAGGGCTTGAAGGCTGAATATCTTGATAATTAAATGTTCAGGTATCGGCCCACCACTAGTGTAAGTTATAAGTGAAGTGGGGTTGGTTGATGTCAGCTGGTATAAACTTTTTGGACTAGACACTGCCTTGTCCATAGGAATTACCCAATCTTTTCCTTATTCTGACTGATGTCTAAAGGCTGAACTAGACTGACGTCTTTCTGGAGTGTCAGCGCGAGCCGTCTTACCCACTCCACCCAATAAATAGCAGGAAAAAATGACGTCATCAGTTTGTGTTATCCTCATTAACCTTCTGACAAATTGGCGCATACCCCTGATGTTCCTGTATCCCTAGTGACTTGTCTTCTTCCGTCATTTTTTTTTTTTTTTTGCGGCGGGCTTGAACATTTCGCCGCCCACTCATAATGACGTTGTTTTATGTAAACCCATGTTTATGTCAGTTCTTCATCCTTTAAAGGATCGGTGTTTATTGTCTGTTGTAAAAGTACTGCGTATAAACACATGGGATGATTATCGTATGCGGAAAATAAGTTAATGTAGAATCTGTTATACTTAATGTATCATCACGCAACAGGATGCTCTTTTCTTTTTAGCTTCCGAATCTTGTTGTTGGAACGAAAAATGTTGCGCTTAAACGGAATCGACTGTAATGACAACAGTGCATTAAACATACATGTGTATAAGGGTTTAGGACTACGAACTTATTGGACCACTCTGCTCGAAAATTGAAAAGAAAAAACTACCTCGAGATTACAGTTGTCAAATTTGAGCGATGACATGCCGGTTTACCAGACTAGCGGTCGATTCATACAGACAGCCATAACAGCAGAATGTAGACCTCAGTAATACACGAAGAACTACGTAACCGGTCAATCCTCAGAAAGATGAAGCTTAAATCGGGGCCACCAGTTTATTAACTAGAACAGGATCTAAGTATGCCTTTCCACAGTGCACCAGTTTTTTTTTAATCCTCCATACCGCGCGAATCGTGCGATTCGCCCTTTAAATTTCAAAATTTCGCGGGAAATTTACGATGAACGCGCGCCGATTCCCCTCCCCCTTCTTTCTTGCAGCTCGAGAGTTTGCAGTACTGTAGAAAAACTCTAAAATCCCTCTAAAATTTTACAATTCTCTCCGCAAATTTTATGACAAGAAATAATGTCTCTCCCGTCTCATATTATGACCCGGAGAATACACTCTCTTACCACTCGAAGTAAATTAGATTTAGATCAGTTACAATCTCGCGCATCAGACATTTCAAACCAACAGACTAAGAAATTTAGGTTACAGAAGCCTAATCCGATTCCCCTCTTTGAGCCAATAAACTGTTTTCTTTACTGGCACTTACCAGAAATGCCACAACCTCTATGTTCGCAGAATTCAGTGAGCTTATTAAAAATGATGTTTAAAATATAGACTAGGTCTTCCATTTCGTTTTCGAGCTACGAACCGAGACATCAAAAGGTGGAAACAAGCTAGCTAGTTTCCTTAACGACAAGTACTCCGCACACAAAACCACACCGAAATCGAACCGAGTGACCCAGGCTTCAAGTTTAGTTTTACAAAATCAGGAGAGAATGCAAACTAATTTGCAGGTAGGTTCACAAATCTAGGGCCTATTCTCCACAATCAAAGGACAGCTTTTGTACTGTCTTCCCAACGCATATGACAACTTGCTATTTTCATCCAGTTAAAAGTCTGTAACCTTTAATGCTTTTCCCCTGCCACTCAGCTAGTGAGGAGATGGGATATGAATCACATGAACTCATTTCTATGCATCAGATTATCAAGTGGCTTGGATTTCACGTTTCCGGCAGATCTGTTAATTGCATATATGTTATATGATTTGAAAACAGGAAATTAAATTCTGTCTGTCATAGGAAATGTGCACTCACCAAATTAAAGTGAAGAGGGTTGGGAATGTCTACTCAAATCTCTATGGTGACAGGCTGAAGGGAAGAAAATTGAAACGGTTAGAGAGTAGTACAAAGTGCAATAATGGTATTGTTAGCTGGTTGTCTCGAGAGTAGTGTATGGACCTTTCTTAAATCGTCAGCTCCAGTGATGTTCACTTTCGGTTTAAGCAAAATAGGAATGTGATTGGATCGTCAAATCTCGCTTCCGAAAGTAAAACAAATATGCGTCAGCGGATTAAAGCAAAGGTAACAGACCATAACAACCAGTCTTACATCTCTGACAATGGAAATTTGGAAAGCAGAAGTATTGATTGCTGAAGTTGTGGCTTGCGCTGCCCAGATCACCATGCATGCACAATAACAAAGAGTGATGCATGATGTGGGAGGAATCGTGGTGTCTGGGGCAAGTTGCCAGTTTGGATTGTGACTTGCTAGTTTACTTGGGGTTATTGACATGCAATACGTGAACTGTATGGCGTGGGAATGTTATTGTCTCTGGTTGTAGCTGTTGCTTGTGATGGTGTATGATTACAATGATACCGGGCCATGATCAACTGGATGCATGTCCACGTCGTGCATTCTGTAATTTGGGTCTTTGCCAACGCAGGTGCAATCACACAAACACCCAGGCACATATGTATAAAATGAAAGGTAGGATTTATTTTGGGCTGAGCCAAAATTCGCCTCCGGGAACACAAGGCAGTATCTTTTTCTGGATCCCTCCCTTCCTCACCCCTCTTCCAACTCGCCCCGTCTCACGACCATTCTTGACTTTTACATTCATCCTCAGAACCTTGCGCCTTCTGGAACCTGCTCTATATCGCCTGTCAAGTTTCTGGTCTGTATTCATTATTGCAACTGGGAACATAACTGAAACACCGCTTTCACATCCACTCTTCATAAACATAACTCCATTTTTTTAAGGTTAATGCAGAGTAGATCTTCCGACAAGTCATCTTCTCTCTGGAACAATCATGTGGAATAGAGACAGATAGAACTCTTCTTAAACCGGAACTCCGGCAAATTTAGCAGGCAGTATATCAGGACACTCCCGCCTAGAGCTTGGTCTAGGGTTAGAGACAGGCTTAGGGGATAGGGGTAAGGAAGAAACAGCAAACCTAGGACAGTCCGTAAACATTATTATTGTCTTGGAACTCACTCATGTGTATTTTCTCTCGCCTAATCCTGCCCCTAAACCTGAAGCAAGCTCCAAGCGGAAGTGTCTTATAAAACTGCGCATGAAAGAAGCTAGACGCTGTTAGTGTCAGGCAATCTAGTGACAGGCCTGAAATTAAGATCTAAGTTTATGTATGGTTTAAGGGCAAAATCATGGGACACCCCCAAAGGCCTATACTGATGGTTGGGGGCAGGAGTCGAACCCTGAAGTCCGACAAATTTTGAACACAGAGTTGAGAATTTGACACATTCCCGAATTGGCGGACGCTGATTGGCGGAAGGCATAGCGTGCTGTGTGCATAACATGCAACCCTCCATTGTGGGGGATCCTAATCCAACCTATGTAACTCCGCATACTTGCAAACGGCTCCCTTCCTTCCCCAAAATTCCTCTTACACTACAGTTCCACAGCTCAGCACAGGTGAATCTTGGGCTTCCCCTCTCTCTATGTCTCAGCTGATAACTATCAGAGACGTCGCCTACAATTAATTTGGTGATAATCAGATGGTGCTGCTACTGTGCCGTATAAACAAACTCTGCTCCTGGTTTTTTTACCAACTCAGCACAGTGGCCCGGCTTCCACTTGCTGCGGTATTCCACCGACCTGCTTTCGCCAACCAGGGATTAGGAGACGCGTAAATTTAGTTACGAAGAAGACGCACTACACACTAGATTATCTAAGTTTTACCTAAGTTTCACATTCAAGCTAATAAGCTGGCCAGCTGTTGATTCTCAGTGGTTCTTCTTCCCAGAAACAATCCACTTGCATTTTGGGGTGAGTTAGGTTAGCAGGTCTCTATGTGAAGTCAGATACAAATTCACCCATTAGAAACGCAACAGACCAATTTAGAAGGGTTTTGTCTGCTGTAGACTACAAACCATTCCATTTTGTGCAGATCTGGATAATAAGATAGGGGCGAGGAAAGTTTTAAAAATTTGAAAAAAAAATGTGAAACTTCTGTAGTTTGAGTTGGCAATTTCTATTCTTTTGTCGCTCACACTAAGCCACTCATACGCTTATAGTAATTATTCACTAAACGACTTCAACGCCTCAGAGCAAGTAATCAGTATCATTGCCGTATGAGAGAAACAGTAGCATAATCCATACGTTAGTTAACATACTGCGGTACTGTGTTAATCACAGTGAAAGCTACTGATGTTTGAGAGTTTCCCGTGGTTACCGCAGTGCGTCAACTAACGTAAGGCTTATGCATATGGCTACAGATCCCAAGGACTATTCGGCCATGGCGAAGGTATACACTCTCCAGAGTGCCCGTCAAAAAGTTGTAGAAAGTGAAAAACAGAGTGATGGAGGTGAGGCTTGATTGCTCCGTTTTCACATTTATTTATAATCTTGTCACATATCCAGGAGTGGAGAACAAAGCTGGATCCCTGTAGCACACAGAAGTGTTAAAATTCAATGCAGTGTGGTCTGTAAATGTAAGACTTTGTTAAACCAGCTCAGCTAGTTGCGACCCCGCCTGAAGTGTGAACATGTTTGTCTTAAAAAAAAAAAAGTCACGGCAGAAAGACGTGAACTGCATTTTCCCTGGTTAGATGGAATAATGCTGTGGGTCCTGTTTAATATTATGTACTGATATGGAACCCGTCAGGTTTTCCTAACCGCATGTATTTCAGTTTAAGGCTACAAGAACTCAAGTTAAAATAAACTATCGCTTCCTTATCACTGTAGTTCTACGGAGTTTATATTTTCAATTTTTTTTCTTCGAAGATAGATTATTTGTACCCCAATTATAGCTTGAACCAAAACGATGTCTCCTTAAGTCTCCCTCGAGAATTTTCCTACATAAAATTGTGATAAAATGACGTCGACGGTTTGTTTTCTCTCTTTAATCACGTGACTGTAATATTGGCCACGCTAGCTCAACCGATAGGCATCTTAAAATTCACCTCATCTCGGAAGCTAAAATAGCCGTCTCTTAAATTTTCTTTCAAGCTTACACGGGCTTATGTGGGATTTGAAAAACATAATCTTGGAACTTCTCCACCAATTTTTAAAAAAAATCACCACGGCCGACAAAAATATGGAGCCCTGAGGCGTTGGCTTCGTCACAAACTTCCATCCTATCACTAGCCACTCAGTCTGTCTGAACCAGTGGATTTTATCCATCTCGACGTAACAGAGCCGTGCTCCACAAGTTAAGTTACATTATACATGAACAGGTTTTGGATTTTTTTCTTCAGAATTTTTAGCGGGTTCTGATAGCAGTATTGGATGTCATCATCTACAACCTCACAAACACACAAGGACATAACAGTTTTATATGGAATAAAGTTTCTTCATGCTAATAAAACGGTTGTACACAGTGCCGTCCCTTCTTCATACCTCATGTATGTGAAATACAACATTTTACGTCGATACAGGTGATTTCCCTTGCACTTCTTGAGAATGAAAAGCTTCTTAATCCACGGATGAAAATATGCACTTACTAACTCGGATTAGGCAAGTTGAAATCGCATATTGTTTATCCCTAGACCGCGGTTGCCTGCACCCTAAGAATTAAGAAAATGTGCATTAAAAGCCGGTATTTTTATGTTGTTTTTTCTTCTCGTCCATTTCTTGTTGATTACATACCAGATGCTATTTTCAGATGAAAATGCTGGCATGTGCAGTTGACATGATTCATTGTGATTAACCCAGAATGCCTTTCCGCTTTCACGTTTAGTATTTGAAACCATCTATCAACTTATTTGTAGATGTCGAGATTGTATCCAGTACAGGTTAAATGACATATTTATTTTCTTGAGGTTTTGTGCAGCACTGTGGACAAAAAAAAAAAAAAGAGAAAATTGTGTTGTTTAAATGGTATTTATATGACATCAAATTGACAGTACAAACCAGTTTGTAATATGCAGGGTCCACACGGAGCGAATGATCGTAATAGGAGAGCCCATGCGCAAGATAGGATGCGAAGTCAAGTGACGGCTCTACCAGATCTGTTTTCAGATTTCTGCTGCCTCTATCGCGGATAGAACTGAGGATTTTTGTTTGTTTGTTTGTTTTGTTTTCTTTGGGTTGTATATGGCTCTCGTTTCCGCCTCTTTACTTTCCGTTTTCTTTGTTTCGACTTTGGAAGTTCCAGGCCCAAATACGTGTATCAGTCTATCTTTCAAATGAAAAGACGAGTGCATGACAATCTCGAAAGTGCAGAATAAACTGACACCACCATTTGGGAATTTTTTGTTATCACTGCCCCTTATCTCTTCT
>JAWQUT010000498.1:433570-457940 GCA_033807755.1 Ellobium chinense
CCCCCAAAAAAAAACAACAACAACAACACAAAACAACAACAAACAAAAACAACAGAACAACAAAAACCCAAAACCCAGGGTCCCCTCCCTTCATATCAAAGCCTATACGCCCCACAAGGTAGTTGCCATAACAAAGTCCATACCAATACAGTGTTAAGCATGCGCTGTGTCTTGGCAGCGGCGAATCGCTCTCATTGCTTGCATCAAAACAGACAAGCGTTGCTCAACAGATGGAAAGGGTTATTCCCGGATAAATGACAAACAGTGTGAGGAGAGGTAAAGTGGCTGTAGACGTAACTACCGTTGTTAGCGAAAGGTCGGCACCCGGAATAATATCATGCTTTCCTGTCTTGAGAACGTGGATCCCCGGTTCGATGGGCCTTGTGGTGGTGGTGATGATGGAGAAGAGAAACTGAGATAGAGGGAGGGAAGGGAAGAGAGAAAGAGAGAGAGAAAGAAAGAAAGAGAGAGAGAGGTCATGGAAATCTAGAAGTCAAAATGTAGACATCCACCAGTGGTGAGTCAAAGGTCCAAAGCGCCTTGAATGTACAGGATACTGCCTGACTGATTTGGATTTGGTCAACGTCCCCTGGCGCTGGGTGACCCTCTTAGGAGAACATGTACAGTATAATGATGCTGAATTTTCTGTCCTAGCTGTAGGTCATAACTGGATGACGATAAGATAGCAAACTGACGCCGACACGGATTTTGCATGCGCGCTTTGTTGTGCGGTCAATATAGCTAGAAGAATGTCCTGCTGTTTCTGGAGTCATATCACATAATTGAAATAAATAGATTTTTTGGCAGGCCCGTTTCTTTAATATGATGGGCAATTCCAGCAGAATGCCAAGTCTTTGGCAATACAGAAATTAATTTTGGTTGTTTCTAAGGTTTAATTTATTGTTTAGATATAAACCGAAACTGGTTGCTGTGAAGTCAGAGCTTTTTCAGAAGTTTGCCTGACTGACGTTGCATTCTCATGAAATTGCCTGGATTCCGGATGTTTATCTAGTGCTCCTCAGAAAAAGAAATGTTCACTTTTTTCCCCCGAAGATAATGTCGGTTTGGAAGAAATGTCCACTTGGAGAAGATTTGATGATTGAATATTTTGTATATGAAGAGTTTTTAGATTAAAAAAAAACCAAAACAACCAACCAAAACAATCCATGTTGAAGTGATATGTACAATGTTCTGTTGTACTTAACGTTATGGGAATATTTAAACTACTTCAGTGGCAGATTTGTCTTTCCACCACTTTTCAACTTCATAAGACTAAAACCAATAAAGTTTTAATATGTTGTAAATCTCCTATCGAATTGCTCCAGTGTAACTTCTTCATTGCTGGTATCTTCTTTTGCGGCTTGTTAAGTTGTTTGACCCTGCAATCAGAACCGATGATAATGAATGGGCTGGATCAGAGGTTCGTACCTTTTGCTGTTTATGGGTACCCAGCGTTATTGATGATGAAGGGGTGGCTGTGTGTCGTGTGTTCTGGAATAGTGGCTGATCAGTAGTGACAAAATTCACTTTCTTTTTCATTTGCTGCTTTACTTCTTCGGCGGTTCACTCAATCCTTCAGTCGCCAGTTTGTTTGTTAACCACTCTTCCCGCTTTTAATTTTGTATAACACAGTAAATATGACAATATTTATAGGTACAGTGTTCATAGGCACAGTGACAGGAATGCGTAGAGTTCACAAAGAGACTTTGAGCAAACCTCCCCTTTAAAACGAAGAAGACATGGTAAAATTTCGTAGAGTAGAACAATATCTCATGAGGAAAATAATTACTTTTTAATAGGCTCACTTGACTTGCCATTACGAAGTTGCCCTTTTCGCGAGTTTCGCCCCTCCACCACTCACTTTCCTCGCCTCAAGGGTTTTGGCTTGTGAGCGGTGGGAGGGGGGAGGGCATCCTCGCTGTCTGTTCCCAGAACAGATGTCTTTCCTTGTTTCATAATGAAAATAACGTCATAACCTCTTAATATACTCACTCGACTTGTCATTACAAAATTCCCTCTTACGAGAGTTTCGATCCCTCCCACACTGACTTTTCTCGCCTCAAGGATTTTGAGTTGTGAAAGGGGGGCGGAGGGCAACCTCGCTGTCCGTTCCCAGAACAGATCCCTTTTCTTATTATCTTTTACTTTTCTTTTATTATCTTGTTGATATTCCCAACACAGCCAAGTAAGTCTATGTGTGTCAGACACTAGAATATCCTCTGTGCTTGTACTATCATACTTCGCAATCTGTCTTGTGCCCTCAGGGGTACACACTGCACATTTTGGGAACCTGTGCAGCTTAACTACTGTACAATATCAGACAGTGAAGTTAAAGAGACGAGCCTAACCCGTCCAGGTAGAAGCAGCGGAAAGGTTGTAGACTTCCAGTATCGCACTTCGTTGTGGAACTCGTTACAAATCAGCACAGCTGCTGGCAGAGTGTGGGGCCATGGGAAGATTAACAGTAGCTCGCAGAGTAGAGGGAGAGTTTTCGAACTCAGTGTAAACTCAGAACAGATGGTGTGCGCGCGCGCGCGCGCGCGCACACACACACACACACACACACACACACACACACACACACACACACACACACACACACACACACACACNCACACACACACACACACACAGAGCCAGAGGAAAGATGAAATGACGTCCAAAAAATCTGAGCGTTTATTGAAAAAAAAAAAATCAAGCCTGAATTCCTAAAGGTATTGTTGTACTTGACGTGAAGGGATACCGAGATGCTCTTCATTCATAGGTGCTCGGAGGAAAGAAAACAGCTATACCATCCTCGCCATTACTATCACTTTAGAGAATACAAGAAGAGCTGGTCATCATTATTATTCCTAAAGCAAGAAATAAGGCGTCTTAAGTAATATCACAGATGAATTGTAATATACATAGACTAGCATATAAAAATGTCACTACGATAAAATCATCATCTCCACTACCACCACCACTTCCATCATCATCATCATCACCGTTATCATCATCATCATCATTATCGTCGTCAGCAGCAGCAGCAGTAACAACAGCTACAACATGTATGTCAGTAACATTGAAAAGCATATTGTCTTGCAATGGTTTTGGTAACCTGACTCCCTTTCAAAAAACAACAACAGCAACAACACAACATATCGATATCATTGGCGAAACTTTTTTTTATAATACAGACTCTTTCAGATAATAACGATGGCATTTTACACTGCATGGCATGGAAACGAAAATTGGCAATTTTATCCGTGGGTTTTATTATTTTCTTTCCTGATTGTTTGTTGGTATAATGCCCTGGACGCCGGCTGTTTATGTTCTCAGTGTGTTGGCCAGACGCCCAGCCTAGAGCTAGAACTCTGTGCAGAGGCGGAGCAGAGGGATACTATGTGGGGGTACTGTGTGGCGTGCTTTGGTTACTTTGAAAAGGAAGAGGGTGGGGGAGGCTCTCGAAAAAAAACCAACAGAATTATACAAGTCAAGCAAAGCAGCAACGGTTCAATTGGGAGGGACCCTTAAGGGGTACAGCTGTACTTCTCTCGTCCTCCTCGTTGTCTACGCCTCTTTCTTCTCTCCCTCAGTGAAAGTACCTGGGCAAAAGTATGCTTAGATTTAAGATGGGATAGGATAGGGTAGGTTGGAAGACAGGGCAGAGCTTTCGGAGAAAGAACTCTTCTTTATTGCTAGAGATACTAGCTGCGCTACTTCTTCTTCTCCCGTTCATTATACTAAGTGTTTGTCTGTGTGTGAGTGATTTGCAGGTCTAACGAAGATAATGCGAGGGCAAGGAAAAGGATGGAAGTCTTTGAGGGGCGTGAATGTTCGACTAGTTTATGGTTATGAGGCGTTTCTGTTACTAAGTGTAGCGTTTTCACTTTCGCGGATATCGGTAATGGTGCGGAAAGACGGATCTCGGTCACGACGTAGAATCTGGTTTGAAAGAGTAAACAAATGCACGCGGTCTGACGGACTATATATGTCTTGGAAAAAAAAATGGAAATGCTGAATCCTTTTGTCATAACGTTACCAGACATTTTGATCAGAGCATGTTTATTGTTTATACGTCTTTTGTAAAGATAACGTAGAACGTTAAGCCAAGTTTAGAGTTCCATAACGGTCGTTATGACGCAAAGGGAGAGATAAGATTCATGAGAATACTTTTAGCTAGTACAATATGATATTTGGCATTCAGCTTTGTAAGTAAGGAGATGGCGCAGAGGAAAGTCACCGCTCATCCCAATATTTTGCACGAATAAAATAATTACGATTAAAGATGTAATAACACTGTAATGGGATTCCGTGAGCCAGACTTTGCATTGATGCAGTTATCGTCGTCTAAGCCGAAATTACAGGAACTAAATTACACTAGGAGTATTTTGAATGAAATGAAATGCCTGGTGAGCCTTAGATGAAGTATCTAAGTGTCTCTTGGCCAGAATGGGAGCACCGTGAGCTACTCATGCCCTGATTGAAGAAATCTATGTCAGACACATGCATTGAAATGCCGGGACTTCATAAGCCCAGATCTGTCCCTAACAGCCCTATCTTTCTAAGAAAGAGGATAAAGTTACTATGCGCTAATGTAGTTCCGAGAAATGACTTGGCAGTTGCTGTATGTGTCAAATACAGTGAAGTCACAGACTCCAGACAGCTGAAGCTGTTGTAGCGAAACGAAGGCAGAAATATGAGCCTCGACCGAACAATAGTAAACCATCGAAGTACTAGATCCATCAAGGGTAAACATACAGTTTGACCTAGATCTAGATAGTCTCAGTCTCCGCATGAGATGGGTATTCTCTTCAGAAACCGCAAGGCTAGCGTGTCTCTCGGCTCGTTCTTACCTGCACGTGTAACGGTGGGGAGCCGCATACTCACGCCCTGTTGTTTCTGCTGTGGTGGTATTTCACACCCATAATGGTTATGTCTATCACCAGAAGGGAGTCAGGGCATGTTCGAGCTATTCCATGTAGCTTGGCCAGTGGGTTACTACATAATGGAACAACATAATGAAAGTAAACTCCTGAAAAACCGTCTCTCGGTTGAGCTAGCCACCTGGTTAACGCGATCAGCTCTTCCTCTCTGGTCATGTATCTTGTTAAAACAGCAGTGACATATAATATTCTTCTATGTATACACTCTGTCGGAGGAATGTTTGTATGGGGTTAACTGTGTATGGAGTCTTTGCCAACTTCCATCTCACTTACCCTCTCGTGTCAGCGTAAGAAATCCATGTGAAAGACATTTTTTAATATTACGGTCTATTGCGATAGGCCAGGTTGCGATACTCCATGCATTGTGTCATACATATGTTAATAGAAAATAGAGTGCTAAGTAAATAAAGTTGAGGTTGAAGCGAATTTGTATTAGGTGGCTTGCAGTTAGACTGGCTCGATCCTGTTAGCATCAATATGGGAGTTGCAGGATGTTGGAGATCCATTCCGTCCATGGTATGTTCCAGCCCGCGACCTACGTCTGTGGTGCCAAAGAACTGAGAAGGCCTCTGCCGATGTAATGTTCCAGCTAGTGACTTCACGACTGTGGTACCTCTGGCGGCCTTTGACCGTGGAATGTTCCAGCCGGCTCGTGACTTGCGAGTTATGACTTTTACTTTGATGCCTCTGACTGCTTCTGTCCGTGGACTGTTCCGACTATGATTCCTCTGACAGCCTTTGCTCATGAAACGCTCCAGCCGGCTCGTGCCTTACGAGTTATGTGGTGCCACTTGATTGCCTCTGTCCATGGAATGTTCCAACTTTAGTGACTTACGACCGAGGCGTCTCCAGCGGCCTCTGTATAATGTTATCTGTGCCCACATGTTCGGAGCTCGTATTCAGTTAAAATAACACAGGCAGTAGACAGCGCACGTGCCCGTCAGGCAGGGTGTGCATTCCTGGGAGGGGGCATGTGTCCGGACGATATGCACAGTATGGCTGATTGGAAGTGGAGGGTTGAGTTTCTGTGTTATTGTTCATAAGTTTATGCTGTTGTTCATTGTCAAGTATCTTGTAATCATGTTTGGATGCTCATAATATGTCGTTGTGACATGAGCTAATGAAGTTTCTTGGGTGTTGAATCATGGGGGAAGGTTAAAGAGGGAGAAGTACGGCAGGCAGGCAGGTAGACAGGCAGGCAGACAGGCATGAGGCAGGCAGTTAGACAGACACATAAGACAGACCAGCAGGCAGATTAGATAGATCGATGGGTGGATATCGTCCGTAAGAGGTATGAATTACTAAAGATAAAAAAAAAATGATAAGAAGTTTACTACTCAATAACGGTAGAGCAATTTGGCCTTGAGTGACGTGTCTCTGATCCTAGAAAATATTGTAGAGGAATTGCATTTGAATACAACGAAAGAAAAGGGAGGATGTCCTTCTTAGGGCCTCACGCAGTGACAGCCTACGATAAAAGATTAAACGGCAAGATTTACAAAGTATAAAGCAACACAATCATGCGACATGTTATTCGGTCACTTGAAAGCTTAGTTTATATAGATCTCCATTTATATTCTTTAATCTTGCTTTCAGTCTTTCTTACAGACTTCTTCTAGCTTCTGATGACAGTTCAGTGTCCGTGTCTTTTTTTGAGGGGGGGGGGCGCGGGGGAGGAGGAGGTAAGGAAGAAAAGGGAGTAGGAGGTAGAGGGAGGGGGGTGAGAGGAGAGTGAAATGATTGATTATAAGAATACAAGCTCATACAGACTTTGTTCGCCATTTTGTCAGAGGAGTGAATGACTTGAAAGAAACCTCTTGCGGGAAAACCCTATTATAGATGACATCACTGTGGTACTGCCTGTTGTTAATTTCTTTGTACTCGCGTACTGCATGTACATGGATGAAGTGTTGAAGTGCTGAGATGGAGAATGGTGCCTCTTACGGGAAAACCCTATAGATGACATCACTGCGGTACTGCTTGTTAATTTCTTTGTACTCGAGTACTGCATGTACATGGATGAAGTGTGGAGTGCTGGGATGGAGAATGGTGACTCCTAGCGTGTTTTGTAAGCTGGCTTCGTTAATTATTTTCTTGGATGAATGACTGCAGCAATAACAACGGTTCGGGGACAAAACGAAAAGTGAAATACAGTCCACATACACCGCTGATCCGAATGGGATCCGATTAATCAGGACTTTCGCTTAATGGCAACATTTTCTACACAACAAAATGCTCTGTTTCTATATACAAACTACCGGATAATCGCAGCTTTTTTCATACTTCCGAAGAGTTGCGATTAAAAGGAGTTGTACCTGTATTGGACAAAGAGCAATACAGTTTGGGCTAAAGTTGAGGTGGACAAAGGAGATTTGGGGAAAGGAGTGGGTGGGGCATGGTGAGAAAGATGGTGATGGAATCTGGTTCATCCGATAAGAATCTCTGACGTGCCATGGATGACACAGATTCAAGAGGGGAGATTACTCTTTTATCCGCTTAATAGACGGGGGAAAGGATCAGTACTGCATGAAATAGGTTGTAAATACTTGCGGGGTGAGGTGGGGGTAGGGGCCGGGAAGAAAAACCATCTTAAAGGGCCATAGCGTTTTGATTTACACGTCATGAAACTCAGCACCCATCAATTACCGTATTCAAGGCAAAAAAAGAGCAAGAGACCACTTGAGCTGTAGAAAGCTACCGGAGTGGAAGCGCACAGTGTTATCAGCAACCCTAGACCCCAACACCATTTATCAGGCGGAACAGTCTCCTACTGACACTTTCAAAGAATATACCATACGTGAACAGTTGGTTACACCCTGCGGTTAAGCGCAGCGACTCCAGATCATTTTTATTATTATAGCTTATAAAATAACACGGCAGTCGGAAACAGTCAGCGACGTTTAGTAGCTTAATCACAACTTTTCTCCTGCTCCCACAAAGTTACGATAAAGCGGAGTTTACAGTACGTAGTTGTATTTTTCTTTGTGGTTTTGACTCCCCGTCTTTATTATGGTTCTCATTTGAGGCTTGAGGTGGGGGCTTGACATGGGCTGGGCATATTGGTTTTTTAGGGTATATACAATTTTCTTATTTCCGCTTAAGACGATACTTCCAGCTTTGCCATTTCTAACCTGTGAACTATCGTCTTAATAATGGTGGCTAAAAATTTGGATCCGTCACGTCAGAGTTAGTTTGCCATCATGATTTCATCCAGGTTTATTCATATAGACAGCAGTTTGTTTTTTTTTTAAATTGTGGCCTTGCCTACGGCCAGCAGGACGTTTTAAGATGTTTTTGAGTTTAGGGATGGGCTCTAACTTTAGGTTGATTCGACCCTTTTTTTTTCTTTCTTTCTTTCTTTCTTTCTTTCTTTCTTTCTTTCTTTCTTTCTCACAACTCCGGTCTTCCCAAAAGCCATTGAGTCTGTTTTGATCTTGGACCATGAGGCTGCCGAGTCCTTCCTTTTCCTATCCGTTATTTTGTTTGTACTTCCCTATAGATGCAACACAAAGAGCCAGGGAAACGAAAATTAAATATCAATATTCAAGCATTTATCATCCTTGTAGGAAAACCTCACTTAAAGATAATATTATAGATCCTTGTATTAATTTTGTCCGCATATCTGGACTTTGTCGTGTAAATACGATGGGTAGCTTGTTTGTTCTCCTTCCCCTATCCCCTNTCCCCATCGCCCAAAGGCATTGGTTAGCAGTATCCCCAGCTTTGATTATAAATCGCGAGTGTAGCTAAAATTAGTCTTAACGTAATCGAGGGCTGACTCAGACAGAGCCGGTTTAGGTGGGTATTTAGTCTTATCAGAGTGTCAGCTATGATTTGAGATTGAAGACGATGTTTCTAACACTGGAAAAAACATTTTTGAATCACAGGGCTTGCTACAAGCCCTCCGGTGTATGACTAAGTCTAAAAATGAGTAAACGCGTTAGAAGTACATGTTTGAGCTCGGATTTTGAGCTTAAAAGAAAAAAAAAATATAGCAGACTAGACGTAATCATCTTTATAGGAGTATACTGATAACATGTACATTTTTAAGGTCGGATTTGGAGGTTAATAGAAAACTTAAAGAAAAAAAAGAGGGGGGGGGGACCGATACCAGAACATATTTCATTATACGCATAAGAAGCGGTACATGTTGGAATTCGGATTTTGAGATTAAAAAGAACAAAAGAAATCTTGCAAACTACCCCGACACTAGAAATGAGTATACGGAGTAGAACTTGTTCATGTTTGAACTCGGATTTTGAGATTAATAGAAAATAGGTCTAGCAAAATACCAAAACAGAAACGAGTTCACGCATAGGAGGTACAGTCAATACGTGTGTGAGCTCGGGTTTTGAGATGAAAAGAAGGGGGAAAAAAAAGTAGGTCCAGGAAGCTTCTGATAGAAAGTGGTTGCTGAGCACAGCAAAAAACAGCCAGTCGGCTCTGCTTAATCGCAGCTCTTCATGGGCTTTAAAACGGTACCAGCATAAGGAATTGCCAATATTCAGTGATTTTTTAAAAAATCGATAACTAATCTGAATTGTGTTGCCATTAAAACGACGTTGCGTCAAAGCGGACTGCGATTAAGGGAGTCGACTATCTACATAAGTCTACATAAGTTTGTATCCATTAGTGGTGACGTGTTGACATGAGCTGCAACTGTAATAACAATGATAATAGTGATTGTGCACGCACTGTCATCTCCGCTTAATCACAAGTCCTCGGAAGCACAGAAAACGTAGCGATTAAAAGACGTTGCTATCATGCAGTGAGTTTTATATAGAAATAGGAAGTTTTATCCGTATCGCGATCGAGCGGAGTAGACTGTATTTTGGGAACCGAGGACAACATTATTTTTACCACAAGACACATAACATTCCTCAGATTGCTCAAGATCACACCGCGTTATCACTGCTAGATCAGCAAGGTCTTTTCTTCCGTGTTCAGGCATGTAAAAGGCGGATATAGAAATACTGTACCAGTTTTTCCGATGTGGACTGGCGACGGTGGATTTTGTGGTCGTAACAAATTTAGAAAACCGTGGACCAAAACACACACACACACACACACACACACACACACACACACACACAGACAGACAGACAGACAGACAGACAGACAGACAGACAGACAGACAGACAGACAGACAGATTATATTAAAACTGAACTGCACTTTATTCAAAATCCATCCTCTCTCTCACTTTCTCTCTCTCTCTCTCTCTCTCTCTCTCTCTCTCTCTCTCTCTCCTTCCCCCACCCCCCAATCCTCCCATTTCCCGTCAATCACACACATTCCCCTTCAGTCCCAGCAACGCAGAAACCAGTAACAGAGATTGACCCAAGGCAGACTTGCCAACCCTCTCGTGTTTTGTGGGAGACTCTCGCAAATTGTTAAAAATCTTCCAATCTCCCACAAAACAAGCTAAAAATAACATCTCGGCTCCATATTTCAGAGAGAAACGCTACTGTCTATTCGACAGGGAGATTACCAGTTTCGGCCTTATGCGTAATGTGTTTCAGTAGTAAAAGCCTGACAGGCCTACACCATAGGGCGATCAGTACCGATAATGACCGATACACACACAAATCACATCAGAGGCCTGTTTCGGTTGTATTAATGGCAAGACATGTTTAGGTGTTTTTTTTCCGTGCTGTTGTGCGTGTTTGGCAGATTCTCTTAATATAGCATATTTATGTCCTTAAATATTTACATACGCCACTGCTGTCTCCCATAAAAAAAAAATGAATTTCTTCCTCAATTTTATCTATCTCCCCTCAGAAAGAAACCTATGGGTTGGCATGGCAAGGCAAGTCTGCTAAGGGGGCTTAACTGTTACTGCTCCCTACTCCCTATACCTGAAACGCCGGTATAGAATGAATCATCCTTCTAGTTTAGAACACACTTTATTCGATTTCTCATCCAGACTTCAACCGCAGGAAACACTCAACTGGTCTATTATACTGGTGGAGTAGGATTAGATCTGGATCAAGGTGAACATGCGGCGTTCCACGCAACACTTCCCTCCCCCATAATCACACCCACTTTCACTTAGCTTGCGCATTTTTCCTAGTCACGAAGGCAAACAGAGAGAGAGAGAGAGAGAGAGAGAGAGAGAGAGAGAGAGAGAGAGAGAGAGAGCACGAACGTGAATGTTGCATGTAGTCACCTCTCTAGATGCTTTCATGTTTTTTTCATATCATGACCTCATCACGGGTCTTTCAGCAAAAGGCTTCTCGACTCATCTTCCTGACAAGACGAGGACGAGAGTGACGACAACGACAACAACAACAACGGCAGTAGCAACAACAATAACAACAATAACAATAACAACACTGTCATGAATGACATTATCAGTTTGTTTTCTCACTTCTAAATACTCCGACAAAAACGCGGAAATCGTATCCCGGCCGGTTCAGCCTAAGAAAACTGATATATAGATAGTTTAACAAATGATAGACGCTTCGGAAGTTCACGCAGTACAGATGTCATAATGATGAATACGCTCAATTTTAAAAAAAAGCAAAAAACCAACAAACCCATAAAGTATGATTCAGGGCAACTTTAGGCAACGAATTCATCATTTTTCGCATCCGAGGATTGTTCTCCGGGCCAATATGTAACAGTCTCTGTCAACACCTTTGGCTCAGAGAGATGAGGAAGTGATACGGATGAATGAATGTTGCCTGGTGTGGTGCAGCGTCGAACGTGTGCTAAAGTTCTGTTCTATTCTATGTATTGCTTGTGGGGTTTCCATTGTTGCTCGGGTTGCTGGGCGTGTTCTGAGACGTCAGGAAGAAGTGCATCTGGTGGCTTCCCCCCCTCCCCCCTCCCTCACCAAAAATGTTACATAATTCAGTCTTCTCTCCAGACCGGGTGATTCAACCAGTAAAAAGAAAAAAACTTCAAAAGTACCTTGAACATTCGCCGATCTCCCATTCTTTCCTGTATTCCAGAGCTTCCATTACTTGAGAAAAATCTAAAATTAAAAAAAAAATCAGCTTCCCTCTCCATTCTTTGGCACAGCGATAGGGGGAGGTGTGGAGATTTTCTCCCCCAACGCATATGATTTGGAGAAAATTTTATTTCAGAGTTTCATAACTAGTAATTCAGATTGCATGGAGTGGAAATTTGACACACACTGGCAGATGGATAGTATCTGCCAGCGCTGCAAATTTTCAAATAGCTGCTTTGGTTAGGTAAAAACTGAAAAATAAAAAGAACACATGTCTACCAATAGCATGCCCTGTGTTTAATACATAGGCCCGGGCACATCATTTCTAGACATATGTCTTTTTGTTTTCTTAGCTATGAAGTATAGCACCTAGATCAGTGAAACTTCAAGAGCGAGTATTGATTTTGTCTGTTCTTGCTATGCTTAAAATTTCATCCCAGGTATCTTATTAACTCTTGAAGTTATTGGACTTAATTAAGTCAAGTCGCTTTTGGGCCATCCGATTGGTTCTCTCACTGAGGCGTTTTGGACTGAGATCTTGCATTTCCTTATCAAGGATCTACGCGTAGGCCCTGTTACACATAGCCCAGACAGTTGAACGCTCATAGTCATACTGATTAAAGTGATTCTCCCTCAGGATAGGATCATGGAACTGCCGTCAAGATTAACTGTTCGGATCTGCAGTAGACCATAGATTAATTCAGTGAAGAGGTTGAACCTTTTGAAGTTTGAAACAGGTGCACCAGTTAATAATATACTACCGCACAGGGGACTGTGTAATTCTCGTCCTAAATGTCTTTACTGTATTATTGTCCCTAAGACGATGCGCTTTGTTAAGAAGAACATGTTGAGCAAGTTGTTACCCTTTGTAATTTTTTTTTGTTTTGTTCTTTTGTCTGGCTGCATGCTCAGTCACTCTTTTTTTTTAATTTCGACAATAAAGTCAGTATGGAATTTATGTTCATTATCATCTCCTTTAAGCCTTTGATGTATGTAGTGTTCTCTCCGGATCAGGGTCGGGGGAGACAATTCCCTCTCCTCTTCCCTCTTCCTTAGCGGAATGTCTTCACCAGCAACTTCAAGTGGGGGGGGAGGAGAGATTTGTAAAATTTTAGAAAGTTTTTTTTTTTTCTGAAGGAATGCAGACTTTGGAGTGCAGAAAAGAAAAAGAGATTGGCGCTCATTTAATATATTGTTAGGGGGGGATTTAGAAATTTAAGGACCGAACCGCGCAATTGCATGGTCTGGAGAAAACATTGGTATGGAGTCTTCTTTCTCTACAGTATGATCTCTCTCCTCCCCCCCCTCCCCCATCTTCCTCTCGTTTTGCCAGAGTAAAGGAAAGCATTAAAAGTGTGTTGAGCAATAGAAACCACAAGTCGTTAAAACGGTGCCCACATATGTAAAGCAATTTTCCATTCACCTGTCTTTGTGCGGGTTCGGTTGGTTTTTTTTATTTTGCGCTGTCGTTTCTTTGGTTTTGGGGAATAAAGCAGCAAGTTAGTGATCCCTTGTTCATGGGCTTGTTCTCATTTCCTTTGTAGTTTACCTGTGCGACCTTGAAAACAGCCAGAAGGGTTTATTTTACCGCCGAGGTGCCAGGTTAAAAACTACAGAACAGCTTGCGGTCATTAGATCTGTGGCTTTTTGCTGCCGGCCTTTTCTTCCTTCTTGTCTCTCTTTACTTGTTCTGGTGTTGCGTGCCTGCTACGGCCTCTCTCTCTCTCTGTCTCTGTCTCTGTCTCTCTCTCTCTCTCTTTCTCTCACTCACTCATTCCGTGTGCAGTTAAGACAGTACGACCAGTAGTGCATTGGTCCATATCTATCACCCTCTCTGTTAACAATAGGTAGAAAACGAAGTTGGGTTATCCTCTCTCTCTCTCTCTCCCTCCCACTCTTCCTCTCTCTCTCTCTCTCGTATTCAGTGTGGCTCACTCCGTGAGTAGATAAGGGCTGTGTGACCAATCAATGCGTAGGTCGAGGTCTTGCACCCTTACTGTTAACAATAGGTAAAAAAGAAAATAGTTTGCTCTCTCTCTCTCTCTCTCTCTCTCTCTCTCTCTCTCTCTCTCTCTCTCTCTCTTCCTCTCTCTTCTCCCCCTCCCCTTCTTTTAAGGGCTTGGAAAATGATGAATTGCCTGAGGTTCTACATGAATGAAAAGCTAGTCTTCTTCCTTTTAGCTTTTTGCACTCTTCATTTCTTCGATGTGGGAGAAATGTGTCTTCGAATGTAGAGATGCATGTAAACTATAGAATCTCCGAATATTACCACCCGCTTCGGGGAATAGACGGAGAATTAGGGGGGGGGGGGGGNGGGGGGGGGGGGGGGAGGAGAAGGATGTGGAGTCTTTTTTGATATATTGGATACAGTACTGTCTGACATTTTTTAAGCCATCGATAGGACCAAGGAGAGCTCGCACAGAAGCAGAAACTGCATGAAAATTATAAAATTATAAAAGTATCGATCCTTGAGAAGACACTCCTCCCTCCGCCCTCGGATTCATAGCGCTAGCAGACTACTGTAGACTGCGTGACGAGTAGTGAGTGCCATTCATTACCATGTTTATCTGTCTCCAACTTAGATGTGCAGTGGATGGCAGATTCGCGGCCTGGATAATGAGAACTCTCTGGAAAGGATGTTTTCAAGATTTCAAAGAAAGAAGTGAGAAAAGAGGGAGGGGATAGTTTTCTTTTAAAAGTGAATTTATTTTTGGATCCGAAATGGAGCAACTTCCGGTGTTAAAGAAAGCAGGGCTGGTACATGGGTAGGACATGATGCCATAGGCAGTGTTATTCGAGGTCACATTTTTCGGGTTGTTAAGAGTAGCGTCCCCTTCTCGATGTCCTCAGTGACGGAAGGCGAGCCTGAGGTCGTCAATCCCTCTTCCATCTTTCCCATCCTCCCCTTTTGTGTACTGTCCGCGGGATGTGTTTGCCTGTGAGATATCATGTCAGTCTTGGCCATTGTTGTATACCGAGTGGATCTTCACCAGCGGCGTATCTAAAAATTCTTCTTGAAACGCCCGGAGGCGGAGATGGGGTGGGAATTAGTGGAGGCTGGAGCAGAGAAAGTACCAAATTAGTGAAATTATTTAGCTCGTGTACAGTCGTACATGGAAGCAGACAGTACAAAAAAATACAAGATAAGTAAAATATAATCTATGAAATTAAGTCAGATAAACACCAGTACCCACGAGTTGCACCAACCACCTCCTTTTCTATCAAACAAGGAGAGTGACCACTCCCATTGGTGTGTGGAGGAGGTGGAAGGACGTAGTCGGGAATGGCATCCCTAGATTCGCCGCTGAGTTTCACTTGCCTTTTCTTTAGGGATGACGAGGAAAAATGGAAGCCAATTTATGCATGCTGCGAGGAGCTAGATTGGAATATCAAGTGTGTATTTGCAATATTAATAGAGTTGTTATTGCTTTTGCTGATGGTTTTGTTGACCGTGTGAAACGGTCGGTCTGTATAGATCAGTGTATCATTGTTTTTTTGTTTCGTTTCTTTTAAATTAGGGTTGGAGTTTTATTTTGGTTTCTGGCGTCTTGGATACGGCAGGACTGAGAGCTTGCTTATCATGCTTGATACATATTACATATTTTCTTTCTGTGTGCCTAATTCTCCACCTGCATACGTGCTAGCTAGCATGATTAAATGTAGGTCTGTGTAGAGTCAGTCAGTCAGTCAGTCAGTCCGTCAGTCCGTCCGTCCGTCCGTCGCTTATACCTCAATGACACTGATCAGCTAGTTGGCGGACTCTTTCGCTCACTCATTCACTCCCATCTTTGTTTCGTACTTCCCATCTTTCTCTTCTTCCGTCCTTCCTTCGTTCATTGCCTCTTTCCTACTTACTTCCAGCCTCGCTTACGTCCATTCTTCCTTCTGTCTAGCTTTCTTTCTTTCTTTCTTTCTTTCTTTCTTTCTTTCTTTCTTTCTTTCTTTCTTTCTTGCCTTCCTTTCTTCTCTTCCGTCAGAGATTAGTCAGCCCACACTTCTTCCGTGCACCCCTGAGGCGTCACCTGCCATCCACTGTACACATTCCAGCCATCTGTTGAATTTTAACTTACGAGGTAAAGGGAGCGCTTGTGAACGGACCGTTCCATAATAATCGTCCTCTGTTCAGTACGAAATCAAGATCTTTGGCACCTATTGTGTTTTCTTCGTTAGGGCCTATGAAGGAATTCTAGAACTCTGCACATTTTGCAGTGATTTTGGAATTTTTCCTCCATGGAGATTAAAGTACATCACTCTATTGTCCTATTTTTAAATGGAAAGAAAAAGAGGGATAATCGCTCAGAATAATTTACAGATTTTTTAAACATACATGCACCTCTCCAGATTTGGTCCCCAGGATTTAAGCCAGGTTTTGACCGCGTGATAATACATCGCCTAACAGCTTTATTTTCAAATTTATAATAAAGGCCGAAGTTGTACCTGAAATGTTTAAACTGGATGCCTGTTCTTGATCACATCACATATCTTTACATATTTCTACATCCCTGACATTGGCTGGCAGGGCCCAAGAAAGGAAGGATTTTATTTATAATCGAATGAACAGAATTGTACACAATGAGTCGATCAGTGAATAGGTTCCAAAAACCTCAAAGTTGCAGCTTTGTTATATGGAGTGCTGGCCAGATCCTGTACTTGAAACTGTCAGCAAACAATTTTAAATCCACGTTGAACGCATATTTTCAATCAGTATTTGACCTAGTATTTTCGATGTGGCTGGTGTTGTAGCAGCTGGATAGAACTGCCCATTCAGGATTGACGCCAAAGCTTTTTTCTTATCAGTTGTTAAAGTTGTTTCTTAGATGTTCGGTAGGCTACTGCGGTGTAATAGCCTTTACCAAGATGTTCATTATTTGTCTGTCTATTACTCACCATCATCTTCGGAGCTAGTTACTCGTATGTGTGCATGCAACTCGCGCACGTGAGAAACTGGATTACATTTCCATCCAGTGCTCACACATATGTTGGTTCGATTAAATAAGAGGAGTCTTGGATGTTAGGGAATGGCGCCGGGACCCAGACAAGATACAAACTAAGACAACAAACAAAAACATTTCCATCAGCATCAGGGCCGTAACTAGCAGCTCCTCAGCACCTGCAAGGGTCGGNGGGGGGGGGGGGGGGGGGGGGGTGGGGGTGCGAAGATCAAGGAGCCTTAGAGAAAGGAGGGAAATAGGATAAATGAAGAACACAACGGATATTGGGAGGGGACTCCCAAATGATGGTTTTGCAGGAAAGGGGGAGGAGGGGCTGGACAATGTAGTTACGGTCCTGATAATCACGATGATGGAACTTTCTCGATAGAAAGATTAGATTGGGAATGAAAGATCCACAACCAGTACCATCGTCATCACCATCACTATAACATTATATCCATCCCCGCTTTCATTGTGATCATTATCATCATCATCATCATCATCATCATCATCATCATTACAGCTAAATATGATTCTGCCCAACGACACAAACGTTTTTGAAAAATGTATTGTGAATTTTTAAAAAAATAGTCGACATTTCGTGTTTAATACTTTCTCAAGACTCATCGTCATTATTATCATCATCATCATCATCATCATCTTCTGTGGATAGTCCATTGCAAAGGATACGTTTTTGGTTGGTGCACGCCAGTCACAGTGAAGGGTTCACACCTACTAGATGTTGTTAGAAATGTATTGTCTTTTGTAAAAAAAAATCGGAAGAAAAAGTTAGGCAACGTGGTAGCAACCATCTCCGGCTTCATATGTGCTAGTGGAATATCTTATCAACGACCTTGTGCCGGAAGAGGATATGGCAAATATCGATGGTGGTCTGTATGCTAAAGATTGAGCAAAAATATAAGTACAGCAAACACCACTGGCAAGTCATAGCATTGTTTCCTGTCTCTTCCGCATTAGTCACAACCATTACGGCTTGCCTATCGACTGATACTTCCTTTGCTAAGGACGGGGTGCGGTTTCCCAGGCAAATATCCATACGTGAATAAATGAGCAGTCAAACTAATGACGATAAACCCAAGGTTTGACAGTTGCTTATGTAGCTCTTAAAACTTCACAAGCAAATTGGTAAAGGGAAAATAATATTTCTTCGTTCCCCTTCCTCTGGTTTGAGAACGAGAGCATGCTATTTTCATGATGGTGGGAGCGTCTGGTGTTCCATGTGTGCAGTCTGTGCGGTTTTTCTGTGTCTCACTACGTCGATGGCTGTCGTCATCCTGTCTGTTTGAAGAGTCTGTCCAGTGTTGTTTGTCTGTCTGTCAGTCCGTGTCGGTCGAGTCTGAGAGATACTCTCTTCTCCTCCCTTGTTCTGTCTTCTTTATAGAGGAATATGATTGGTTGATTTGGTCTGTTACATTGGCTTTTATTGGCTGTTGCATCTTTTACTTTCGGAGGCGAGATTTGATGAAGCAATCACACTACTATTGTGCTTTAACCGAAAGTGAGTTTCAGTAGATTTGACTAATTAAAAACAATCTGTTTGTTCGAACAAATATGAACAGAACAAACCCTAAGTAAACATCAAAGTTAAATGACTGGTATATGGGGCGCTAGTCTAGGTAGAAGAGCGAGTTTGTCCTCACGTTATGAACGAAATTAGTCTTTTATTTTTGGCTGGACTTCTTGTATACGGGCTTGACTGCGCTCGAGCTTGTCCTGTCTTCCAGAGTAACGGAAATTTTCACTTCCTCCTCCTTCCAGGGGTGTGGAAGGAGCAGGGATGGGGGTGGAGATTTCTGTGTTTGTTTAAACGCCCACCGTTTGCCGGCAGGGCCGTGACAAACCAACCCTCCCGGGTCACCCTCCGCTCCTGTTGTTTGTGTCGAGCAAATCCAATCACATTCCTCCTGCACACGGCCGAACACCTCGGTATTTCTCGCAGATTCTTGCTTTCTGTCGTCTTCTTTATTATTTTCTTTCTCTCTGTCTGCCTGTCTTTTTTTTGGTTTTTTTGTTACTTTCTTTGTTTCTCTGTTTTCCTTCCTTCCTTCCATTCATTCTTCCTTCCTTCCTTCTCGCTAATTTTTTGCGGGATAAGCATATATATTGTCGCGCGCGCGCGCGCGCGCGCGCGTGTGTGTGTGTGTGTGTGTGTGTGTGTGTGTATGTGTATGTGTTATTGTTGTTGTTGTTGTTGTTGTTGTTGGGACGGGGATGATTCCGGATATTGGAGCGTGTAGATAATCCTTGTACACAGCACGTTTTGAATAACAGGATGTGGTGACATAAGGAACGGGAACCAGTCACCATGTTTGAAATATGATCCGACTCATTTAGAGTGAAGAAAAAAAGATGAATGTAATAACAGACGTCTCTCCATACAGTCCTAATTAAGTGGCTTGATTTGTGAGTGGAAGATTAATGACATTGAATCATCATTTAAGCGTGTTGCTAGATTGTTTCTCACGCTGGTCGGAGGCGATATTTTTATTTTGACGAGTGGCGGCCCGAGGGGCTCGCGAGGGGGGTCTCGGAGGGTGAAGAGCGTAGTGGTTGTTGAAGGAAATACTTTTATAGTGACGGTACAGTAATATAGCGCCATGGCTTTTCCCTTCCTGCATCTCCTCAATCCTTTTTTTTTTTTTTTACACTGTAGTTTAAGAAAATGCATCAGTTAAATGACATACGAGTAGATCATTGCAAAGCCATCGTCTCTGATGCTATAATATAGTTCAGAATGAAAGTGCATTTCTAGCCTTTCGCCTTGCAGGAAATTGGCGCCTTCTCACCCTGGACAAACAAAAAAAAGGTATAGAGTGGTTCTGTTGTACACTGACAATAAAGGGGTATTGTTACTGTCCTTATCACCGCTATTAATAACAATGTTTGATAACAACAAGCATGAGAGGAGTTTTATGAAGATAATGAGAGTCATTTATCTCATCAAGAAGTTCGTTGGTTCTGAGAGAAGACGCGGAATACTGGGTGATTCATTATCTGTGCCGGAATCTGCCGCCTGTCAAAGGCTAGGACAGGTATAGGTGTCAGTAGGTCACAGGGGAAACCACTGTCAATAAGCTGACAGTTCACTCACCAAGGTTTGGCAGATTGTTGTGGCTTTCAGGAAGGAGTTGGGTGGGAAGTGTTGGGATGTGAAGGAAAGCAGATACCAGCAGCCTGTAAAATAGGTCTACATAGAGTCATTCGGAATTTAGCTTATTTATGTGTGTGTGTGTGCATGTGCATGCACGCGTGCGTGCATGTGTGTGTAAGTGAGTGAATGAATGAGAAAGAGAGAAATAAAGATAAAGAGAGAAAGAGAAGAGAGAGTGCCTGTAACGCTGATGGATTGGAGAAAAAGGGCAGGGATGTCCAACAGACAGCAGTTCTCAAGGGCGTAGCGAAAAAAAAGGCACAGCATACGATGAAAAAGAGTGGAGACACTCCTAATTTAACATAAAAGCAGACATGGAAAGCAACTGCGATCAGTTGGGGGAACACTTTGAATGAATGGATGGAGGTACACCAAAAGGGTACATCATTCCCTCTCCGTTTCCCAATCTACGCCACTGCACAGGCTTATGGAAGTGTAAGAAAGCAAAAAGTGGAGCGAAAACCGTTAGGTCTACTCAGTCAAGGAGGCCGAGTAAACAGGAGAGTGAAGTAGAATGACCCCCGTGGCCCCAGGAATGTCCATTACGTCCTAACCGTTCAGGCACGTAGTACCTGTAGTTATTTCCCATAAACAAGCCGTCATTCATGACCGTAGCTGCGACCAAACCGGATAAATGACATCATTGGTCACTTATTGGGGGATAATCGGGGCTCTCCTTTCAGATAGCGGGGCTGTGGCCGTATGCATAATCCTTACGTTAGTTAACGCGCTACGGTTTCCAGGGGAAACTCACAAAACATTCGCAGTGTTCACTGTGGTTAACATAATACATTAATTAACGTAAGCATTATGCATACAGCAACTGGTCCTGTCGCACGACCTTGACCTTCGATGTAGTCCTCAGCGGCCATATTCATAATCCATACGTTAACTAAGGTATGGCGTTAACTGTTACTATTTTCGGAGTTTCCCGTGGTTACCACGGTGGTAATCAGGCTAACGTAAAGATTATGCATACGGCCACAGGTCCCGACATCCTTCTTTTCAGTATTAATATTAATGCATAAACTTCTTTCAGACAGCAGAGCAGGTCCTGTCAAGCGACCTCGATCTTCGATGTAGTCCCCTGTGGCTAACATTGCGTTAGCTATTATGAACACTATTATTGTTTTGGGAGCTTCCCATGGTTACCATTATGGTAATCAGACTACAGTAAGGATTATGTATACAACCACGAGTCCCGAGATCCTTCTTTTCAGTATTAACTTTTACTCATAAACATTTTGTACAATCGAAAGTATGTCCAAGTTCGACGTTTTTATTAGGCCACAGGCCAACACTCATCATTTCACACTACAATAATATAATATTACATGAATACAATAGACTGCAAAGACGCATACATGTTCCTCATGCTCCCAATTTCCATTCATCTATCACCCTCTCATCTAGCTGACACCCCCAGACCTTCGAGAACTAAATCACAAATCATAACAAAACATGATAGGTTATAGTTGGTACCCCCTAGGTTTTTTTTACCCTCCTGTTATCTCTGTCAGGCTATACGTGATCTGGGCTTGATTACATATCTATAGGGTACATGATAGTTTTCTCGAGGCTGCTGTTGAATGTGAAAGAAACGACATCTACTATTGATCATTGAACTTAGATTACCTTGACATGACAGGAAGAATGTTAAACAAGCGTTGTACTAACAAGACGCGGAAAATGTTATTGTTGTCATTTTCTTTCCAGATGTCATCTCCTCATTGACTGTTCATTTCGTAAACAGATCAAATTGAAATGCGTAGACGACGATAACAACAAAGAAGAAGATAAAACATGAGAAAAGATATTGATGAAAATGAGTAGTGGTAATACTGTAGTAGTAAAAGTAGTAGTAATAGTAGTAGCAGCAGCAGCTGGAGGAGGAGAAGAAGGAGGAAGAGGAGGAGGAGGATTCGTACGAAGGAGTACTGTACTTTTATGATTAGAAGCATCCGGCTTGAAATCAGCATTGATGATCTTCGATACGACAGAGTGGCACGGATTGTAGGTACTTGTATGCGAATATTATAATACAAACGTTATCGAAGTCCTCTGTCTCCTAGAATTGGTTAGCGGACATAACCACTCCTTGTTGCTATTATGCGGCAGATAAAGGGTGACACTTAGCTGAGACTTATCATGGCATAGATACACAAAAATGTACCACATAGATCTATAAGAGGGCAGCTCCACAGAAAGTGTCACACGCAGCCTGTTGTGAGGTCTAACACAAATAGTTATCTTTCTTATTGCTTTCTAGGAAGGATTATTGACATCGACGTTTCCAGAGATTGATCCCTGCAAGGCATTTCTCAAGAGATGCATGTCAAAGGACCCTTTTCGTCACGCATATTCCACATTTGCCAATGTCATTTAAATAAAAAAAAGAATTGAGTCTTATATATTACTGTGATCTTCCATTTATCTTCCTCTTCGTATTCAAACAATTTAGAGATTTGAAAGTTTAATTATATGCCAAATTTACAAGATAAACCTTCTCTGCCCCATTGTTTTGGTTTGAGCAAGAGGTCAGCAGCGCTCAGTTTCTCAAAACCTCAAAAAATGATTTAGGCAAATGTGGAATGAGCGTGGCGTTTTGTTAATCTAACAGCTAATCTGAATTTCGACAGGGCAGGTTCCAGGGAATATCCTGTTATTACAAGGGGATATGCAGCTTTTTCGTAACATAAAAATGTTCTCAGTATCCAAAATCTAGCCACATGGGATGTGAATGTTGTTGTCATGCATTTTATCATAAGAAGAGATAATATCAGACGCAAGGTCTTTGTTCCTGAGTAGGAGACCTAGGCCGGAGTCGTATGATGAATTTGTCTTTTCTTCTCCAAGTACCATGCCGACAGGCGTAGTAGGAGATCATAGACTGTTTGTTTTGTATGTCGGCTAACTGTTATAACATTTCATTATTGCTTTGTATTATCCCCGTCCAACCTGCCACTCCATCAGTATTGTTTTCTCCCTTCGTTTCGTTTTCTGCCTTCGATAAAGTGTTCGTCTGACTTGTTTACTAGTGTTTACTGTTTAGTTTTTCAGCTCTTATTTATACAGTCTGGTGCTATAGTACTGCATTACACTTATGTATGTGCAGTTCTTTCTTTCCTTCGGTCCGTCTGTGTGCTACGTTAAATACGGCTAGTATTTCCTGTTCTTCATCGCCGTCCACTCCTCCTCCCCCTGCCCCCCTCCCCCCCGTGCCCTCCTCCAGTTTCTGTTATGGCCATCATTTAACCCTTCCTCCTCCCTCTCTTCTCACCCCCCGTTTTATCATTTAAACTGCACTTTCTCATTGATTTGACTTTGTTGCCGACACGCGCATAACGTTCGCTCACAGTGAAGATGTAATACGTCTTAATGCATTTTCTGCAGTTGACCTGTAACCAGGGAATTCCCGCGGGAGGCTGCGTCATTTCCTGACAATGGACCACTCTCATTATTATGCATGCGCGGTCATTTGGGCATCGCAAGCCCCAGTTCCAGGAATCATTACTTCCGCTTTCCACTAATCTATCATTGTCAGAGGAATACGACTGGCTGATATGGTCTGTTACACTGGCTTTTATAGGCCAATGTAACCTTTTTTTTCTTTGGGAAGGGAGACTTGATGACGCAATCACACTACTGTTTTGCTTAAACCGGGTGAGCTTCAGCAGAGTTGATGTGTTACGAACGATAAAACAAAACTGGTCGTGATTATATGGATTGCTTGTGCGAATAGCTACGTATCAACTTTGAATTGCAGCGGACAGCTCCTCATCAGATCCATTGACACCTCCCGCTTCCTCCCCAAGGCTCGCCACTGGACGATATTCAATGGCCAGTTTATGGATGTCAGACCACTCGTATGTAGTATGTTGTGTACCTGATCTCAATGGCTCAAATGTCTTCTGACAAAAGGACGTATGTTGATTTTCCAGCCAACGTTACTTTTTCCGCATATTCATACTCTGTGTATACTGTATGTCAATACTCATCTCCAAACAAAATAATTATAGAAACTACGAATGTTATATTTACGGAAGTCCGACTAGGATTTGATGTAGCAAAGAGCTATATTCAAACAGAACCACTCAGATTTATCAAATCTCAAAAGCGGTTTTGGCTAAGGTAAGTCCTTCTGTGGGAGGACATTAAGGCTAGTTTTCAGTATCAAGTGAACAGTATTGATGAGATCAGCACGATTGTTGACCGCCGCCACACCAAATATTTCATGAGATAAAACTCCCCGATAAACGCTGGATTATTACCTCTGGAATTTGCCCACTGCGCAGAACTTCACTGTCAAGTGCGAAGGTATGGACCTGCATCATCATCTCGGGAAATGAGAGAGAGAGAGAGAGAAAGAGAGAGAGAGAGAGAGAG
>JAWQUT010000498.1:470266-505274 GCA_033807755.1 Ellobium chinense
AAAAAAAAGCGAGATCCGCTCTGGCTTTGAAGTCTGGCAGTTCAAAAAAATAAGGAAAAACTCATCATTATCTCCTTTATACATTTATCACAAACATCCTCTCCCGCTGGGCTGTCGAGTTTGTTCTGCCTTATCGTTGCTTGCTGTCTTTGAAGTGCTGCACTGCAAAACCACATTGAACCCGCCTCTTCCCTCCCCCAACATAATTTTTTTGCCTTTTCCCCTCTGATCGTCAAAACAATTAGATCTGCTGTTAGCGATTGCAGCTCTGCACTGCCCAAAACGAAGTTAAAATGAAACTGACGTCATCGTTAATCTCTGGTTCCCTCGCAATGCGAGTATTTTTTTAGGACATCTTTGGGTGTTATAAGAATATGAACGATGCAGGTACCGATCACATTTTAGCCCGTGAAATAATTCATGTTTATCTAATCGGGTATATTTCTTGGTGCATGTTTTTTTTTTTTTTTAAAACCAGGCCTGGGCAGGACTGATATGGACTTTTATATTAAAAAAAACAAACAAACCATTAAAACAGTAAAAACAGTATGTACACTGTTTGATATTGATATACGGTGTTGTAAGAAAACAAAACTTCTGTGAGTGTCTGAATATAGACTAGCATGAGATTGAATATGATTCATTGAGCTAGCAAGGGCTAATGGAACCAGGCTTCCGCTGCGCTCTTTCTGCGTGGGCAGTCCTCGCTCCTCAGAACTTAATAAAAATTCCTTGGTTGTGAGGCATGGGGGTTCGTCAGGTCTGAAAGCCCAGCGTAGAGGTGTGGAAGGGAGAGCACCGTGCCAATATTTGAGACAAACGTGAAAAAATGTGTCTGGCTCACCTCTATGTCAATCCTTTTTTTTTTTTTTAAATTTTAATTTGTGTGTTTCAATTTATCTGCCTCATAATTTTTGCCAGAATCGTACCACTATGCCGGATCACAAGTGTCCACATATCTTTGGAGACAATTTGTAGCGCTGCTGTCATTTTTCCTTATAAGGGCAGAGAGTTCTTGGAAACTCCCATCTCTGGGGTCATATTCGTCCCTGTGCAGTGAACATTGATTCGCCGCCCTCTGACATCAGATTCTCCCATTGCGTTCTAAGGCCCTTGACAGACGAGATGTAAAAAACGCAGCAGGAATTACTGCGCAATCTGGAGATACACTGTGGCAAATGGGTGCGGTCACACGAGCGACAGGCAGTAATTTCAGTCCTGGCGTAGCAGCTGTGTGTCGCCCACATTCTAGTACGCCGCGACACACCAGCGCATCACCATGACCAAAGCCACCCTGACTCTCCGATCGTCCATGTTGAACTGAGCTGTAGCGTTAAATGTCGCCCGTCACAAAAGTAAGCGACACAATTTCTGCGCAGAATTTACTCCGCGACAATTGTAGCTCGTTTGTCAAGGCACTAAGGCATGACATATTCCCTCTCTTCTCCCGAAGTTGGGTTTTTGATTTGTAAATGTGGGATACGTAGCAGCTAAACATTAAGACAGCGAGCTCCTGTCTTCGTGATCAGATTGTTCCACAAGGCGTCATTGCATGTTCTCTTCCCACCTTCTTTCCATCATGTTAGTTGATCGCGTCAGACTTATTATGCACTACATACATGGCATCTTAATCCTACACAGTTTTGATCTGTAAATGTGGGACACGTAGCAGCCCAACGTTAAGAAGGCGAAGATATTAATAGAGTGCTCCTGTTTTCACGATCAGATTGTTTATGGGTCGTTATGGCAGACGCAGCAGGCAAGGGCTATAGCATCTTCTGGTGAAACGATGGTTTTGCACAATATGCGCCTGATTACCTCTGCCACAACAATTTAAAAAAAAAAAGACCCGAATTTAGATATAAAAGCTGTCTAATGTAAATGTAATGTAATGTAGAGGTAAGGTCGTTTCAAAGATGATGTCAAATGGTCTTGAACGTTTATGTCACTCCAGTCTTGTAACGCTTGAAATCTAAACAGGATTGGGGAGTCAGCTTGTTTTGGTGGTTATTTTCTTGGATGTTCAACGGACTGCAGTAATTCAGGGACAGTAAATCTGTGCGCTATCTCCCCCCTATCTCCCCCCTATCTCCCCCCTCCCCCTCTCCGCTCTCCCCAGCAACTTCCCAAGCCCCTTTCTTAGGGCACTGTTTATTTGATGTACCAAGATGGTGTCCATTAACGACGGACATCAAGACGAGTGAAGCTCATACGTGCATGACATCCATGTGTGAAAATATGAAGCAGTAATATTATTGTCGAATGTTTCAAAACTTCTCAGGTAAGCGCTTACAAGTCCCGTGAAGGCGCCAAAGCAGGAACTTTGACATACAGTTAGTAGTCGCCATGTTTTGTGGCCATAAAATAATGCTCAAGTTCAAGCGGCTGGAAATCGTCCGAGGCACTAGACCACGCTCTTACCGCAATTTCTGGAAATTAACATAATCTGTCTCTCTCTCTTCTCTCTCTCTCTCTCTCTCTCTTCTCTCTCTCTCTCTCTTCTCTCTCTCTCCCTCTCTCTCTCTCTCCCCCCCCCTCTCTCTCTCTGTCTCCCTCTCTCTCTCTCTCTCTTCTCTCTCTCTCTCTTCTCTCTCTTTCTCTCTCTCTCTCCCTCTCTCTCTCTCTCTCTCTTTTCTCCCGCCCTTCTCATAACATGATCCGTTTTTGAAACGTTAACAGTCTACCGAGAAACTTAATCACGGTTAACTCCGCTTAATGGCAACTCCTCGATGACGCAGAACAATTTGCGATTAAAGGTAGTTGCGATTATTCAGTGAATTTTAGACATAAATATTGCATTTTGTTTTGTGGAAAGTGTTACAGTTAAACGGAAGTTACGATTATCCTAATATAGATTAAACGGAATAGACTGGAAAGGAGAAATTCACGAATGACTCAAATATCCCCCGAGGAATTATTAATGACCACACAAAACGTGATAGAAATAACTCAGGCTAGAAATAAAAGGTTTCAAAAGCCACGACATGGTCATAAATTCCGGGCCGGTTGGTTATGTTATGCTAAAATCTTTCACGTACAAGTAGTCAGAATTTTTCAGCCGTCGCATTTTTTTCACAGCAAACATCAAATTTTGCGAGCCATAATTTAATAAAGTAGTGATGTTTAATTTTATATTGTAACTGCCGTTATGGGGAAAACTTCGCTGTTTTTTTTTTTTTTTTACTGTGAAACTTCTCCGGTGTTTAGGGGAATCGCGTTACAGAATTGAAAACATCAATCAGTATGACTCAGAAGGGGTTTAGCTACTGACAATCTTAATACATGTAGGCCACCTTCTATCCCGAGCCCCCCTCCTTCCTAAATGTTAGACTTAAAATAGATCTTTACAATATGTCTTCACTCTGTTGTCACAGACAAGATTTCTTTGTCTGTCCGAAGACTTGTCAGACTTCTTTTTTCTTTTTTTCCCTTCATCCATTTGACAGAACGTTTTGCTTTCCCAGAAGGTTAGAGAAAGAGTCTTTTGTATAAAAATTAATTCTGTGTAATGGCCATTAAATTTTTTCCTGCATATAGAGGCTTCCATCTCTCCAAGTTCGGCATTATCCTGTATGATGTAGGGTTAGCCGAACTTGAAGAGATGGAGGAAATATAGGAAAAGAGAGAGGAAAAGAAGACGAAGAAATGAAGAAGGGGAGGGGGGAAGGAGAGGAAAAAGAGACAAGAAAATAAGAGAAAGAAGAAGAAGAAGAAGAATGGGGAGGAAGAGGAGGAAGGGGAAATGTGTTACAACAACCACAATAACAAGAATCTTGCCACAACTGATACAAATCACAATGAAAAAAAACAAACAACAACAACAACAACAGTAATATCAAGAGAAACACGTAGGAACTACCCTGTCATTCACCTCAGGACAGCTTTAACGAATGTTACGGTCTGTCATCAATTTTAATGTAGATCTAAACAGTGTGTGTTTATCACCGCATCTGATGTGTCCTGGGTTTTTAAATTAAGGCTGGCGTTATCTCGGATAGCTTGTGGTTACTGGGACACCGTTTGGCCTCCTTGCGATCGCTGTTTAAATTTGATGATGAAGTTAGAAGACTTGGAAGAGAAGGGCCGGGCCGTCTGGACGAGTGGTTGACCCTTCCCGTGTGATAAGAAGATGGAAGGAAGTTAGAAGTTTGTCCAAACCTGGCACTTGAACTGAATGGCTGTAATATTGTTGTTTAACTACTGCATAAAGATTGGGGCTGAGTTTTTTTATCAGGAAAGTTTACCTTGGCTTGGGTTTGACTCTCCAAGAGCTGGGGAGAGAGAGAGAGAGAGAGAGAGAGAGAGAGAGAGAGAGAGAGAGAGAGAGAGAGANGAGAGAGAGAGAGAGAGAGAGAGAGAGAGAGAGAGAGAGTCGCTATCTCACTTACTCACCTGCCATCCTTCTCACACACTCATTCACTCACTCACAGCCACACACATTTTCCCACGGCCCAGGTATTTGCTTTCCTTTCACCTAGATCTAGCCTTGTAATCTGGATTCACGCTTCAAATTTTCCGATACAGCAGCTGATAACAGGTAGACAGATAACAAGTCTAGAACTAGAACGGAATAAACAGTATGCATTTTCCTTAACACACATCTGGATGTGCTAGTCAGTTGAGAGCTTGGGCATGAACATTGGTATCTCGTAAGAACTACACTAGTTCATCGGTGAGGAGTGCACCCTTTGTAGCGTTCAACACGCAAAGTTAATGTAAATGTTATGCGTCCCATTGTTAATGCTTAAGTTCTCAGTAGGGTTTTGAGGAGGGGGAGAAGAGGATGATGGGGTGCGAAAAGATCACTGTAAAGGAACGAGCATGTGGCCGAGGGGTGAGGGAATGAGGGCATGGTTGGTGGAATTCAAGAGATCATTGCATACATGACTGTTGATGTATATGTAAATAGGGATGAAAAAAAACCTTTTAAAAAAGAAATGTATATTGCCTGAGGAAAGTCTTTCTAGATTAACTTCAGTTTTCCTTTGCCGCAGCAGCACCATGTGAAATACAGGCAAGGAAACTTAAAAAAAAACAACAACCCACCAAACTAACAGGTTGTCATCTAAAGATGAATGTAAGTAGTTCAAAGCGGAAGATAGATATTATGTCTCATAGATGGTTTGGATACGCTGTTCAAAGTCAATACAGTTTTGATCAACAAATTATCACATTCATCACGAAACACTTGTGTTAAGGTTGACTCCCCAATTTCCTATAGATTAACATTGATTCATTTATTTGAACCCACATTACAAACATAGTAAGATATCGGTAATGAAACATCAAAGATGGCAGACAAAACATATACTAATCGAAACAAAGAAACAAAACCGGACCAGTTTGTGTGATGACATTATTGGGTATGATATTACGTGCTGCACCGTAACAAATGGATTACACAGTTCGATTGCTTACCACGTGGAGGTATGGCACTCTAGTCTCCTTAGACTCGCAAGAGGATTTACGAAAGCAACACCAAGTAACGTTTTGATTATACTGTCACATACATCTTAATCAAATGTCGATCGTAATCTCTCAACCTCTTAACAAAACTGTAGACTCAAAAAAAAAAAAGGGTGTATCAGCCAAAACCACGAAAAAGTAATAACATGTATTATGTCTTTGGCTGTTAAATAGCAAAAAAAACAAAACTGGCATGACGGCAGAGTGGATTTTATGATAACATACAGAAGAAAAAAAAATGAAATTTCTTGGCCAAGCATGACAGCCTTCACAGCGTGACGTGGGGTGTGTGGGCCTCGCCTCCAACACAGGATGGATAACTGACTCAGTGGCTAGGATGAGTAATGGGCCTTGGAGGATACAACGTAATGGAGGAGGTCGCCATTTTGATCAGTGCTGTGGAGAAAACAATAGAGGAGGTCGCCATTTTGATCAGTGCTGTGAAGAAAACAATCTGATGACGTCACATTGTCTAAGATGTTGTCAGAGGAGAAAGTGGGGAAGCTGGGTGACGCTAACTCGTCTGCCAAAATGGTGTATAAAATCCTTTGTTTTTAAATGGCACAGAAACTGATTTGCAAAACACATTCAGTTATTTTGCCCTATAAAGTGATAAATAGGGGGTGTAATGTTAAACAGGAGCATGCACTCCAGCTCAATAAACGGAACACTAGATGACTACACTCCGGGTCCACCCATATATATGATCCGATGCTTGACAGCTTTACATTGCCTGTCAATGAAAGGACGACAAAATTCGAAATTTAATATCACCCTTGAAAAGGAGGAAATGATGGGAGCAGTTCTAACTTGTGTGTATTAACGGATTCTTGCATATTATAACCCGTGGAGTATACGTTGATCGTAAACCTTCTCCTGTTTATTTAGTTAAGATTGATGGTATTTGGAATATTTTACTGTCTATCACCCCATAGATTTACGCTTCTCTTTGTGTGTGTGTGTGCGTGTGTGTGTGTGTGTGTGTGTATGTGTGTATGTGTGTGAGAGAGAGAGAGAGAGAGAGAGAGAGAGAGAGAGAGAGAGAGAGAGAAAGAAGAAATATTCCCTGAATGGGATCCACTCAAATATAATATTATAATATTCAGAGTAAATACATGGGTAAGTCAGTAATGAGATGATGGATACCCTTTTTCAACCTGCAGCGAAGATGTCTAGAAATAGGGCATGACGTCATGTGGTTCATGGTGGCCAGATTTTCCCGGTATGACATAATGTGTTATGTCAGTTGTACGCCAAAGGGGCATACTTGATTCGATGCACACTTTGGTCATAGACAAGGGTAATGCGTATCACTTGTAATACTGTAGATGGCTGACCTTCATAGGGACAGTAGAATTAAAAACAGATAAAAAAGGAAATGTTAATTGTGTTCCTGACCATACATAGTAATGACCTCCACGTGCCTGTGATCTCGCGGTGCGGAGAAAGGGCGTCGGCGAGAAATTGATTAGGAAAAAACATTTCACACGCGTTAGTCACAATAGGTGGTCAAAAGAAAGAAGAAAAGACTCTTGTTTTGCCTAGTGGTCTTCTAATAAAGGCGTAACTATACCTGATTGGGTCCCTTGAAGAAGGTAAGGATGCCCCAGTTCCTCAGTTTGACAGTCAAGGAATGCCTGCGCACAAACCATATCAGAATCTGTCTTACATAATTCATAAAATAGGGACACGGTCTATGCGCAGGCACCTCTTGAGATGTGAATTTTGGAGCACTTGCATAGATTATTGCCCACATCTTATCATTATTAACCCTCAAAGACCCACTTTGCCATATGTGGCCAATGAGCTTTGTGTCTCCATAATTCGAAGAGCCAGAGTACAATGGCACATATTACTAGTACATAACAATAAATAGTCTATACAGAGAGTATAAACATTATGTCGAAGAGATCTAAATCATTTACTCATAACATCTAAAAGAACCGGCTGTGTCACTGTAGTAACATTACTACTCTTGGGACTTAGAGGGTTAAACCATGAGACATATTTATTCTCAAAAAGCTCTGCCCCGTCAATCCGTACTTTCAAACAGTGATTGTTGGATGGAGTAACCATCAAAATTAGGCCCGTTAAGAAAAGCTGCTAACTTCAGTGGGGGCAAAAAAACCCCAAAACCTTTGAAATAACACTTACATAATGGAAAAGAAGGGGTGGGCTTTTCCAGACACCACGATGTGTCTGCTAGACAGAATTGCTGTAAAACAGCTCACTGCTAAGAATTTCTTACCTCCATGTGTTTTGTTTTTTTTTTTGCTTTCTTATCTCATGCACTGTGGAATAATTAGTAGCATGAAATTGGGAAATAGTTTTAGATAAAAAAATATTTACATGTAGAGTAATTTATTTGTTATGGGCAATAATGGGGTCACTCTGACATCTATTAGGCATTGCAGTAATCATTTTTTTTTTTTTTTGCAGCACAAGTGCATAGGTTTTTTTAATTTCTCAGTTTATGTGCCAAAAACAAAATTAGTTCAGGATTTTTAGGTGATTGTATGAAGTTTGGTGTGTAAAATCTGAAATCCAGCCAGCATCCTGGTCTACCAATATCATTATTGCCCTCAAGAAGGTCAGATCATTTGAGAACTTTCTCATTCTTTGGAGAGACTGATAGGAAAATGTGTAGAAACTGCAGCTAACAGTTGCAAGAGGGCTAATCAGTTATTACCAATAGCATATTTGTGTTGAGTTGTGTTGAACATACGTGGGGCTGAAGCAAGAAGCAAGATAGGCTGGTCTACTTCTATTACCTGTGCTGCATGATTTTCTTATATGATGGACAGAGCAATATTTGCAGAATGGCATATCTTTTCTCCTTCAGTTCACTTTGCCTATTTCTGTCTCTGTACCCTTTCTCTCTTTTTATGTTTCTTTCTTCTCTTTCTCCTCACATCCTCTCTTTCTGCTTTTTTTACAGATAATATTTGGAAACTGAAAGTGATTTTTTTTTTTTTTTGGTGCAGTGTATTTTTTCTCCTGTGAAATTTGTTGAGATAAATGGGAAATTACTGTGGAGCTTATGCCGACTATGAAATTCTTTGTTTTACAAAAGACAAAAAAGGGTAAAGATGAGGACGTAAAATCCATGATTATTTGCCCAGGAGGAAATTCATTCTATATTGCCATACAGTGAAATACATTCATCTGTGATACATATACATACAACAGCACACATAAAATATATAACACTGCTAACTTATCATTAAGAAAATCCATTACAAAGTCATTGCTAGTGTCACAGTGCAGCACCCTGGTCCACCCGGCTCAAAAGCCAGGAACTCATTCACACCTGAATCAAGTGGAAGTGGGAAAAGGGGAATGTCTTTCCCAAGGAGACCACACCATAAATGACCAGCCTGCACTGAACCCACAAACATAGACTTGACACTCTTCAAGTTCGGAGGCAAACTTAGGAGCTGCGCACATGGTGTGAAAATAATCTGTTTGCAAGACAGCGAGCAGTTACATGATATGGTTTTGTAGGTATATGTTATACATAATAATGTTTTATTCATAAACCACAGAACTCAGTATCTCTTTTCATTGTTTCATTTCAGGGCGCACATTAAGGGGCAAAGCATTCTACAATGTTCATGGGAAAGTCTATTGTGAGGAGGACTACTTGGTAAGCTGTAGAAATTGTTTGTCTTTCTCCCACCCTACATGTGTCAAGATTCCTGTCTGTGAGTGCACATTCTTGTCCCTTTTTCTTTTTTCCTGGGAAAAGGAGGGTGGTAAAGTGAGTGAGGTCACTCCCTCTTCTCCCCCCCCCCCCCCCCCCCCCCCCCCCCNTCTGTGAATTTTGTGAGGTGGAGAAAAGGTTTCATTAAAAAAAAAAATATTCAAAGGGGCTTTACTAGTATAAAATTTAAATTGGATTTGTGGTTTGTAATTATTGTCTGGTACTACTCTGTCATGCATCAACCGCAATAAAAAAGGTTGAATGCTGGACAAATTTCACATAACAATACAGTTGCCCTGTTATGGTGTGTACTACATCATGCAAAAAAATTCATTGACCATTAGGAAATATCAAGGAAAACTGTATGGCAACCCTGGTAATGGAAGAAAGTGAAGGAAGATCAAGGTGAGGTAAAGGAAGGCTGATGTGGAGAGATATACTTATTTTATCAAGAGATGGAAAGAAAGAAGTGGGAGAGGAAGATTGTTTTGGGTTACTGAACTGGAAAGCAACAGAGACCAAGACAGTGAGAATTAACAAGTCAGTGTCAGTTAATAATGCTTTCTCTTTGTTGATCCCAGAGTATTCTTACTCATGCAGAGTTTTTGTTGGTCTTTTCAGTACTCTGGATTCCAGCAGACAGCTGAGAAGTGTGTCGTGTGTGGTCACCTCATCATGGAGATGGTCAGTAGTATTGTCACTGTAGCATATGAAGCTAGTGATAAGTGAAATACAATAGAACCGCAGTATTAAATTTGCATTAATAATTGTGCCTTATTATTAAGTATTATTTTCACAAGGATAAATTCATTATTATTCTAACATTTCATTACTGAGATGGATCTCAATATTATTAGGTATACCAGAATAAGAAGTATACTTTTTTTTGATGCATTAAAGGCATATTAAGATTCTACTTTATCTTATCACATCTCAAATATCAGCAGGGTGGTGTGAAACCTTATTCTGTGTCAAACTTGCCTTGTTTTGATGCTGTGCACTTTAAGATTCATCGCAGAGTGTGAATTAGTGAACCATACATAAAGCATATTCAAAAGCCGCTGAAAGGCTTAGCACCAATGCATTGCAAGAAATTTTAAATGCATTTTTGAAGGCGCATACATTTAAGCTGTTAGGATTAGAATGGGAATTATGTCAACGCATTCTTGACAATCCCTAGCTAACAGTGAAATTCTTCAGAATGACAGATCTAGTCTAAAATGCAGTGAAATCTTTTCACATTTTTATCAGCAGCATTTAACTTGCTACGTGGTGTTTTCCGGTGTCCATAATCTTTTAGTCCTTTTACAATTGACTATGGACAATTTGATTTTTTCGAGGTTACTTTTTCCATTATTTAAGAGATATGTGAAGCATTACAATAGGGAAATGTATTGGGTTCTGATAGGTTGGTTCAGGGGAACCATGTGTTGCACTTACATATGTTTGAGCTATTCATGCTCGAATGTACTCATGCAGCTCACCAATCACAGAGAAGAAACATATGGTAGAGATGTGCATGTTTGTCCAGGACTCTCCATGTATGCAATCTGTGTATTCAATGTTCCCAGATTCTCCAAGCCATGGGCAAGTCCTACCATCCTGGCTGCTTCAGGTGTTGTATCTGCAATGAGTGTCTGGATGGCGTTCCTTTCACGATAGATGTTGACAACAAAATCTACTGTGTTTCTGATTATCATAGGTGAGAAATGGATTCAAACTCCAGCCCTTACTTTCAGGGTTCCCAGGCAGCTTGGAAAGCATGAAAAAGTCATGAATTTAAGGTTTTTATGGCCATAAAATGTAGTGAAAAGTGATAAAGACAACTAGTAAGTGGGAGAAACCTGTGAAATATACGTTTACAAAAAAGCTCTTATCGTTGGTGTACCCTTAGGTTTAGAACCTGCCCACGTCAGAATGTTTTCATAATACATGATCTTTCACTGGCTGACACTAGTTTCTCAATTAATAGTGATTCATCTTCTTTAGATCTTTTTCACTGACTGTGTTACAGATTTGACATGTTGGAATGATACTTTGCTGTACAATTTGCAATTTAGAATCCAAAAATTTATAAAGATCCTGAAAAGGCCATGAAAAAGCCCCGAACTTTAGTTGATTTAAGAGTGGAAACTCTTTTGTTCCATGGTCTATGGTTCAAGACAAGAGTAAGGGAAAGAATAATTGGTTGTTTGATTAAAGAGTGTCGGGCTGACAAAGAGAATTCTATCTGAGGCTTTCGCAACCAGGGCCATCAGAATGCCAGTTCATTAGACATTAGATCCAAGCAGAGTCCACAATATCTCATGTATGAAGTAGCATTATATTGGGTATTAACAGTATGAGTCATGTTTAATTTTTGCCATCTCCACAGTCAAAGCAGTGTTTCCATTGTATAAGGGAGAGGATTTTAATTTTGCTTTGCTTTGTAATGTGTTGCCTTAGTCATGCTTTAGGCATTTCTATGAGCAAATTTACTTTTTCTAGATTAGCTTATTATGTCAACAATAGACCTAAAGTATTTTATACAGATCCATTTGCTTAGTATGAGAATAGCTGAGATCAATGATCTACTTTAGATCCAAGGGAGATAACATTGTTAATTATGACATATTTATTTCTTCCATTCCAGAGTGTATGCCCCTAAGTGTGCCGCTTGTGGGCAAGCCATCACACCTGTAGATGTAAGTATGAGGAGGAACAAGTTTTTCATTTTTCTCTTTTTTTATTGACATGTATCATTTTAATTCTGTTTAAAGTTAGATCTTATAGTTATGCTTCAGAGACCTTTTAGTTATGCTTCAAAGTTCTTTTGATGCTTAATAGCCCAGTACTTAAAGTTTGAAAATGTTGAATCATCTAGCACACTTTCAAGTATTTTGGCTTTAAGCACTGACAAATAAGGTGTTGTTATAACATGATGTTATCATGTTTTTCATCCTGCATGCATGAAATTAACCAACTTTTCATGTCTGTGTTCTCTACCAGGGAACTGAGGAAACTGTAAGAGTTGTTTCAATGGACAAAGATTTTCATGTGGATTGTTATCATTGTGAGGTATGTATGGGCTGTTGCATTACAAAAAAATGTTCATCTGTTTCAAGCAGACTTGATATTAGGACTATCATTAACTAGTGGAAAAAAAATGAATTGTCTGAATCATTATTTTGAGGTGCATTTCTGTGTAGCTATTTGTGTTTTGCACATTATTTTCATTTTTTCATNCAGCCCATCCTCACACCACACATCCACACTAGCCTCTCATCCTAACATACGCACCCCCTCCAACCTGCGACTACTTCTACCCGCCTACAGTATAGTCTACCCACACTAACTAAGATACAGTCCAGGGGCCCCCACAGCAAGACGACCGCACAAAGTCCACTTGACGACGGGACGACAGGAACAACGATGATCAGGGGTGTTGACCGTAACGACGACCGGACCTCCACAGACAGAGATGACGACGATGACTCGGACGACGATGACTTGGGCGACGATGACTCAGACGACGATGACTTGGACAGTAGAAAATGACACGATGGCTCGCTCGACCTATAGACTAATGTCGATGAGGTGACGGCTGACCTTGCAGGCTCTCAAGCCAAGGTCAGCACATACACCGATGAAGGCGACGACTTAGACAGTAGAAAATGACACGATGGCTCACTCGAACAGTAATGCACCACAGCAGAGAACACGGTGAAACACAGTAGGTCACGACACCACAGCAGAGAACACAGTGAAACACAGTAGGTCACGACACCACAGGAGACAGATAACCCCTCCCCAATCTCGTCTTCAGGCCCTAACCGTCATCTTCCCTCAACCATCACGTCCTTCCTCCTTCATCCACGTCCCATCCGCTCCCACTTTCGCTCAGCGCCGCACGCGCACCGCCTTCGCTCCGCTTTTGCTGCGCACGCTTCTGCTGCGCACAGTCACAAAGATCTTATAGTTATGCTTCAGAGACCTTTTAGTTATGCTTCAAAGTTCTTTTGATGCCTATTAGCCCAGTACTTAAAGTTTGAAAATGTTAAATCACCTAGCACACTTTCAAGTATTTTGGCTTCAAGCACTGACAAACAAGATGTTGTTATAGCATGATATTGTCATGTTTTTCATCCTGCACGCATGAGATTAACCAACTTTTCATGTCTATGTTCTCTACCAGGGAACTGAGGAAACTGTAAGAGTTGTTTCAATGGACAAAGATTTTCATGTGGATTGTTATCATTGTGAGGTATGTATAGGCTGTTGCATTACAAAAAAATGTTCATCTGTTTCAAGCAGACTTGATATTAGGACTAGCATTAATTAGTGAAAAAAAAATGAATTGTCTGAATCATTATTTTGAGGTGCATTTCTGTGTAGCTATTTGTGTTTTGCACATTATTTTCATTTTTTCATTGTTAGAATGAAACTGTTGTGGAATAGAAAAATCAGATAAACAGGGAATATCTCAATAGGAATTGTTCTCTCCCCCTCAACAACCACCACTATCACCCTTGCAGTATTCCTCCCGCACCATCATGTTAAAAAATGGTTACAGAAAACAAGGTGATTTTGTTGGTTAGTATATTGGTAGCATACAACTTTTAGGCTCTGTGATAATGTCTGTTTATTATGTTCATTGCAGTCTTACATATCGCATCATGTACTGTCATGTATACAAATTTATGGCATGACCTACATCAGTGCTGAAGTTGTACTTGATCTGGGGCACCTTCCCACATCCTCTATACTATTGTGTTTCGCACAGCACAGTGTTGAAGTTTAAACCATAGGCAGCATTATCAATATGCCGCCCTGTATTTCTATTTATTGTACAAGAAGCATTGCATTTTGAATAGCATAGGGAATAAAGATAAGTTAAAATGGTCTTGTGGTGTTTGGACAGCTGCAGCTCAACAAACAACCTAAGAAATTTTAAGCCTTGTGCCACTGCCCCACATATTGTGTAGCTGAGTATTTGTGAAAGTTTGTAGGCGTTTTTATTTGTGTGGTACATAAGTATTGTAGGATAACAGCAACACAAAATTTTTGGTTTGATAGTCCTCTGTTTGTTGTGTTGATTTTTAAGACACCTAATTTCATGTGGAAAAATGAGAAAAGGTGAGGCAGGAAGGGATAAGAGGATGAAAGATGATCTCTTGTGGCCCAGTCATTTCACGCTTCCTTCATTCCATTTTCCCATATGTTCTTTTTCTCTTTCATCATTCTCTGTCCTTTTTGCCTCTGTCTCTCTTTCTTTCATTTTCTCTACTGCCATCTCTCTCAATCTCTGATACCATTTCTTGTCTTATAATTCTCACTTTTCTGTTTTCCTAAATAGTCTTCTTTCTCAGATGTAACTTCTCTGCTTTCTCTTCTCACCAGTCTGTATTTTTCCATTGTTCATCTTCTACTGTTGTTATCCACTATCCCTTTTCTTCTTCAATTTTGCTACAGTCCCTCATGTGCCAGTATTTCCTTATATCCGCCTCCCATCTTTCCCCAATCTCTGCGCCCATATTTTCCCAATCTCCCTGTTCCATTGTTCCCCCTTGTCTCCTTCCAGCTCTTTCTCATCGTCCCCATTCCATCTTTCCCTCATTGTCCCCCCCCCCCAAATATCGCCTTCCATCTCTTATGTCCCTTTTCCATATTTTCCCCATGTCCATTTCCAAAATTTGTTTTCCTAGTGCCCCATCTTTCCCCCAGTATCCCTCTCCCAACTTTCTCCCAGTAACCTCCCCCCTCTCCCCCCACCAAATCCATTTTTCCCTGTATCCCTCTCTTATCTTTTTCACAATGCTCCCTCATTTTACCCAAATGTTTCCCTTTTATCTTTTCCCCTATGTCATCTTCCATTATTTCATAAATATTTCCCTTTTCCATCTTCTTATCCCAATGTCACTTTTCCATCTTTCTGTCCTTTTCCTGTACATTTTCCCTCCACCTTTTCCTCAGTTTTCCCCTCTCTCGTCTTCTCCCTAGTGTCATCCTTTTTCCTTTCCTCGCCATATTCCCTTTTTCTATTTTCTTCGCAGCTGTCTCTCCTGATATTTTAATCCCTCTCACTAAAATTTTTGCAGAAGGAATAGGTGTTATGGCAAGAAAGTTGTGAGTTATGAGAAAAGTATCACTATGATATACATAATATGAATAGAATGTAGGTCAGATATAATGCATTTGACTCACTTACCATGCATTGGTGTTGTCTGATACAGTTTTCCTTTGGCACAAAGATCATAACTGTATGGTGTATCAATCATCTATCATATTCATCGAAGTGGCATTTTCATTCCTTTCATTGTATACCAGTATTGTCTCATTGCTCTTTGCCTTCCAACTTTTGTAACAACAGAATGTAGCAAGTCGGTAACAAGACAAAAGTAAGGATGTCCAGTTTACACCCCATACCCTCCGCATGTCGTCACTAAAACTATAGGCACAATGTTTACTTACCATGTGGAAGAAAAAAAAAAAATTAAAAAATATAAAGATCAGAAGCATTTTATTTTTGTCTGTTGGTGCACATTGCTTCGGTGCAAGGCTTGCAAATTGAGTTTTGCTGTACTTTCTTCCTGTCTTGGACTTAATTTTTGACAACGGGCTCTGCCATGTGCTTGAGTTTGTTTCATTTGATTATCTATCCATTCATTATTGTGTAATGGTTTTTGTAATCTCACACCCAATAGTCCTTTGTGTTTGACTGGACTTGACCAGAGCTTGGTTTCCTTATTTGCAAGAGTGTAAATGTTTTGTTATTTTTTTCTCTTTCCTTCGTCACTTTGTGGTTTTCTTTGTGAAGAAGATTGGAAAAAGGTTTGCCATTTCTGCATAAGTTGTGCTTGTATTTTGTCATTCTTGGCCAAATAATCAAACCTTCACCTTTATAGTCTTTCTTGGAAGCCTTTGTTGAAATAATCTTACACTTCAAAGCAGTGAGCATTGTAGTATTTTCCTGGAAAGTAACCACATACAATCCCTTTTTTTAATGTGATTCTTTACTTGGGAAGGATAGAGAGAGTGAGCTGCTGTCACTGGTTTCATTTTATTAGTATACGTATATATATCATTAATGTAGATACACCCAGTTACATTACCATTATCAAGATGCTAATTTTCATGTATTTGTTTTGTAAGTTAATACACTAAACATTTTGTACTTTCTGTTATGTCCATGTATGGACCAGCTCTCAGACTTTTTTTTTTTGGTGCTGATTAAAAAGGTTGCGTTTTAGTTTTTTTACCTTTACAAAACAGTAAACACTTCCCAGATACATAAAAAAACCCCCAAAACATAGTCTTTATAAATGTAGCCTATATTTGTTCTCTTTACATCATTATGGTTGTCTTGGAGAATTAGACAGCTCAGTAGTAATTTCAGCTCTTTTGAGAGCATCTAGTTTGACTGCCTTTCTTTGTTTCTCATCATTGGCATTTAGACAGCAGCCCTTACAGGTTATAGACAGGCACCCCATTTATTTGTCTCTCTCATGATACTTTGTTTGACACTCAGATGTTTTGTTGCTGGTATTGCATAGGAACATAAAAACTACCCGCCTCTGTTTTATACCAAGGAAGTGACGCTTGCCTCAGGTGCAGATGTTCACTTTGTCCTGTTATGACATAGACAAGCAACTGTCCGCACCTGAGGCAAAAGTCACCATCATGAAATAGCATGGTGGATAGTGCTTATCCCCCTATGCATATTAGCAATGACAGCTATAAGAATATCGTGAGCTGCAAATTGTGTAACTTCTTTAGGCCATGTGATGTAGTTGCATGGTTTGCAAATTACATCAGCAGAAGAAATATCTAGTCATATCAGAGTGCTAAGCTTTGTAGGAAGAGAATCTGAAGCCTTGATAAATCAGTGTTGTATCGACTGCAGTGTAGAACTTCTAGACTGTCAGTGTGTGATGAAGAATGCAGCTGGTTGACCTGCGGCCTGAGGTTTGAAAAGTAGCGCCTGTGAGGCCTCTCGGATAGTCCAGAATCTGTGACAGGTGTCAGATGTAGACGCATGCAGGCCTGACTGATGTTACTTGCTGGTTTCATTCTTGTGTTTTAACCTGTACCTGTCAGTAACTTTCACTAACCAAATTAGATTTAGCCATCACAAAAAAAGCAAAAGAGTAGAAGTGTGAGGGAAGTTCACATAAGAAAATTCATGATTATGCCAGATGCCACATTCACAAATTTGTGACTCTTAGATGTCTGAGGTTTTTGATAGTCCAGTTGGATGACCAGATGTCTCTTAATACATAATTAGAATTCACAGAGCCTGACACTTCACTTGAACAAAAGAAGTGTAAATTATGGTCAAAGAAGATTTTTTTTTTTTGATCGATGGGGACAGGAGGGAGAACAAATTATTCAGAGTAACAAGTAGCTTGTAGGCCATCATGGAGAGAACAGTCTGTTGATAGTGTATGTAAATTGGCAGCACTCGAGTTTAACAACTGCCTCGAATGAAAACTGAAATGTGATTATTCCTTTTTCAAAATGTGTAGGGCACTACCAGTTGCGTTTTTGACACAAAGAAGTAAATCACAAAGTTAAAATTAGGAGTTGTTAGCATGACGATCTTAATGATAATTTTATGCTTGCCAGTAATGCTATGGACAGTTTACTACAACTACATGTATTATTATCAGATTTTCCAGGTGTAAGATCTTCCTAAAGAGCATGAGTCCTCAAATCTTTTTGCGTTGAAACGATTTTTTGTATTTGTGTTCTGGGACACTGCTAACCAGACTTCTCAGAAATCACAGAGAGAGAGAGAGAGAGAGAGAGAGAGAGAGAGAGAGAGAGAGAGAGAGAGAATGAGAGAGAATGAGAATGAATATACACAGCGTCTCCCAACTACTGCATCCACTCTTTTCCTCTTCTTTGTGTTGTTGTCACAGTAATATTCGGCCCTGATCTCTTCCTTTGAGTATAGTAAAATGTGGAAGTGATACTTATATTTTACATAACACAGGGTGCCTGTTCGTCTTATTAGATCAGTCCTATATTAACCAAAAAGGGCAGTGATATTAGAAAAAATATTAAACTATGACTGTCTTCAAGTTGACCAGCGTGCTTGTGGATGAAACTTTTCTTTTTTCCATGGCGGTTTGTAGCCAGTGCATGGCCATTTGAAAATATGCAAGCAAAGTGAAAAATACACGCATAGTTTTTCTGCTTGTGTGTGAGAAAGTTGGACAAGTATGAAGAGCTTCTTCAAAAAACCAGAATAATTCTTCTGTTATGTTAGGTTTCAGTAGTTTGAACCTTTTGCTGATTTTACTTCCAGTGTTGATTGATTTTTAAAGCTAAGGCAGACTAGACTGAGATGAAGGATAATTAACAATATTTCAGTTGATGCAGACACTTAATAGTTTTGATTTAGGATAACATTAGAGTGGTGATTGTATCCCAGTAGACTTTCCAGTTTAAGCTTTGTAACCATTAAGATCAGACATTTACTGTATTATGTTTGTATCCTATTTAAGCTTATCCTCTTTGCACAGATCTGGTAAATCTTGCTTTAACTAAACATGCCAGCTACTGACCTTTAACTACCTGAGTGGTAAGACTATAGCAGTTTATCCCAGGTGCGACAGGCGTCATATCTAGTAACATTATATTTGTTCCTATGCTAGATTGGCCCCCTTTTTATATGCTGTACCTTGTATATTTCATGGCTGTAGCTCTGGCAGGGAGTGCCTACATAGAAAAGCCTGGTTTGTGGGACAAGAAAGATAGTCTCTTTTGTTTCAATTTTGATACAAGAGATAGCCATTTATTGGGTGAAAAGCGCAACTAAAATAAGAAGACCTATAGTTTCCACATTCCTGTATTCTTTGCCCTTCAGGCTAAGCAGTTACTGACAAGAAATTCTGCAATGATCAACCCTTCCTAAATATTTCAAAGCATCCATTGTGATTAAATATGATGATGTTAAACATTAAAGCTTACCTTTAACCTTTGGAGAGGCAAGTTCATTTGAAGGATGAAAAGAGGATGAAGTTTTTCATCAGGGACCACTATCCTACCCTCATGGTCGCTCTCACCACAATGAATAAACCTCAAAGTTTAAGATCTCTTCATAAATTTAAGAAAGGAATGTATCAGAAATGTGTGAGTAATTCTTCATAGTCTTCTTAAGAGATGGATTTATGAATTTAGTACGGAGGACTCTAATAAAGCTTTGTAAGTAGTGCTCGATCAGAAATATGAAACCTGAATCTCTAGGTATGTTAGGGGATTTTGCTCTGATTGGCCAGCAGCATAGCTAGAAGCAATTTTAAATTTTAATACTCGATTAAGATTATCAGATGTGTCGCTGAGCAGTATGTTCACTTGCTCAATGTTATATGGATGCTTGATGATATTTGTACTATATATCAGTCATAATTAGGACACATGTTTCATTGACTTACTTCTGAAATTTCATTTCAGGACTGTGGCCTACAGCTGACTGATGAAGCTGACAAACGTTGTTATCCACTGGAAGGTCATCTCTTTTGCCACAGTTGTCACATCGCACGGCTGAACGCTCAATTTCCCAATGAGACATTCTACGTGGACCCTCTCACCTTTAACATTCACAACCGTGGGGAGGAGAGGAGGGGTAGTGACAGCAGGGGAGATGGGGTGCCTGTGATCCCTCCCTATTCTGCCATGCCTATGCAAGCTGGTCTCAGTACTGTCCCTCCACTGGTTGTTGGCCAGACTGGAGGCAGCAGTAACTATCACAGTGGTCATAGTTATGGGGGAAGCAGTGGCAGCGTCGGTAGTGGGTATAGCCATCATAATGGAGGTGTAGGACATCTTGCTGGTGTGGCTTCACAGAATGATGTTGGAATATTAGGAAATGGAGCCATTGGGTATGTGCGAGGGCGAGGCAGTATTGGCAGCAGTCACAGTAGTGGTGGGAGTCAAGGCAGTTTCCCAGGTAGCCCAGTTCATGCCAGCGCTCCGGTGAATCTCATCCACAACCACCATGCCCACGCACTGGATATTGGGGGAGGACAGAGAGGACCACCCTTGCCACCACCTCCACCATACTTCACTGGGAGCGCTGCCAGCAGTATCACTGGAAGCAACCACAGTAGTCCAGCACATCGAGCCAGTGAGAGTTATGCACATTTACTGCAGCACAGCAACCAAGGTAGCCCAGCCCACAGTGCTACTGGTTCCTTGGGCCTGTACAACAATACTGTCAGTGGCCTGCATAATGACAGAGGCCTTCCATCCACATATGGGACTGTTCCTTCCCCACATCATCTCAATCAACCAGGACAGCACATCTACCAAGGTGGGAGTGGTGAGACAGCCTTCCGACCACAACACCACCCTCCCCCCTCCCCTCCTCTAGGTCCTCCACCGCCTCTTCCCCAGCGTCCAGCATCACATTATGGGTCGTCATCTCCAGGCAATCGTCCTCCATCATTGCCCAAAAAATCGGTCAACACATATCATATAACTGACTTGTAGATAAATTAGTACAGTCCACAAGGAAAATCAATCTATGGTTACAAATGAATTGTTATGCATGTGTGTGGCAACTAAGCATGTGTGTTAAATTTGATGGTCTAAGATGCATGGAAAATCTAGCAGAGTAATACCTTTTTATTGCACTTGTTCAAAGCAAATTTCCATAAAGATTAATAAAGTTTGTCTTATCTTAAAAGCAAAAATCCAGTTCTTCTTCATATTCAGCTTCACAAATGGTCATGGTTATGGGGTAAGCTTGAATGTCACCACAGAGTCGATTTGTGGACACCATATGGCTTGGAAGCTGAAGATGATAATGCCTGTCCTTTATACACTATTGTGTATAAGAGAAAATCAAGTGAACAGAAGATCTTCGCCAATCTTATTACTGTTGCTCTTTGGTGTCTCACGTGATAGATTTAATATTAAGAGGTCAGTCACTGAAAGTTGGATATTTTGAAACGGTCATTGTTGATCTGGAAAAATTTGTTTTTTTCACTTTTATTAGGGAAAGACAGATATGCAGTGTTTACAGTTAGGGTAGATATAAGGGAGAGCACAAGGTCTGTGCCATGTTAGCATGATATTGGTTGAATTATAGGATATAGTGTGGAGTTGGGGGGGGGGGAGAAGACCCAAACATTGAATCCAATGACAGCAATAGACTATAGAAGAGATTGTTAGTAATAAGGCAAGTGTTGCTGCCAAAGAAGTATAGAGTGTCTCAAGTTCTTTATGTATCTTTATGAAACTGGAAGAGTAGAAGAAGAGCCCCTTTGAAAAAAAATAGAAATTCAGAAGGAGCTATGAAAAATAAGTATCTTTATTGTAAAGATTTGAAGTGTTGTAAATTCTGGACAAGGTTTTGTCTAAATTGAAGAGAGGGAGGTCGAGAGAAAACAACAGAGAAAGGGAGTGGAAGTGGTAGATCTCTTTTGTTTACGTGTGTGTTGTTATGTGTCCTCGACATGGGTTCTGCTGAAAGAAGTATGCTGTCTGTCAGCAAAGCTATCAGTGTGAGTTGCTAAACAGAATTTTGGTGTAGGTGGCATTCATATGAGCTGAGAGGAACAAATTTCTCCCATCATGTCAGTAATTTCAGGGAATATTTATTCATTTTCATGTTGCGGAAAAGGAACTAGAACGTTCACAGTCACATAAAGTAGGTTTTATCAGCTTTCGCAGTTGGTGTTGATGCATGAGTTAGGTGACAGATATTTCCTCTATTATTTATAATTAATTTATCAAAATGTCTATTCTTGATGTGCTTGTGTACATGATCGCTAGTTTTTGGGGATTTATTCAGTTTCAAAGCTGATTCACAATGAGTAACTGATTGTAGATATTTTCTGTATAAATAGTTTACCACTGATAATCTTGATAGTTTTTGAAAATTGAAGTTGGTGTTCATGTTCACGAAGTATAAAGCGAGAGAAGAGGTTATGATGGAACACTTTTTGAAGTTGAATTCAGTCACAAACTTCTCATTGGAGTGCTTTTTCTCTGCATTTCTTACTGCATAGACATTTTGCAGATTGCTAGTTAACTGTCCTTCTGAATGTTATAGTAAAGAAAATTGATGTTAAAGTATCTGGCATTGAAATACAAAAGCAGATCCATCTGAGGTCAGGCAGTGTCCTTGACCATTTGTTGTATCTTAGGCTTTTCCTTCGATGCTAACGATTGGAAAGCATGTCATTAAGCACTAGCAATGGATAGTGGAATCTGCCCATTAAGCTACTAACATACAGAAAGAAGTAAACTGTATAACAGCATTCCAACTTAAGATTTAATTTTCAACATTTTGCTCTATATGCATTGCTCTGGTATAAGCAGGCTGTTTCCCTGACTATTTTTGTATTTCTTTAGCATAACAATTCAGTCGACAAAATACAATAGACTTCAGTAACCTGGACATAGAAGAGGACAAACAAAATGACCAAAGAAAGATCATGCTGAAAGAATGTTGTGCCAACAGACTTCAGACAAGCACAGAGATGAGACTGGCACATAAAATAGGACTATATGGCCATAGGACAATGAAAGCGGATCTTGTCCATGATCATATGAATTTAATATACAAAAGGACACATCTGTGTGTAGAAAATGTCAACATCATGAGTGATTGTCTTTGAAAATTCAAGGATGTGTCATTGAATTTGTCCCAGTATTCTCTCATCTTCTTGGGAAGAGGAGAAGTCTTTTCAGTAAAGCTGCGTATGAGTTTGATATTTCCTGCCTGCACAGTTAATTCAGAGATTTACTCTAACACTCCTATAACAAACAGTTAGTCCATAGTTGCTTTCAACCTTTGAAAAATTACTTCCCCTTCACCATCACGTGTTGCTATTTGAGACCTTTGCAGTTAATAATAGATAGCACTGGCTCTTTTTATGCTCAGTATATGTGATGCAATAAACTGGTGTCTTTTTGCTTCTCCTCCGAGCTGCAGGAGTGTTTTAAAAGGACATTGAAAATAACTGTACAGTTAAGTTTTGATTCAGTCAGGTACACAGCATTTGGCTAGTTAGCTTCTATTACAGGTACGTATATTTGGATGTCAAAATTTATTTCAACTTGTAGACATGACATCTGTAACAACTCTTGCTATGCAAAAGGAAAAGCTGCCTCTTATGATTTGTGGTTCGCTGACATGCAGATTTATACCAGATGTTTGTAGGAACATGTAGCACACCCATCATCATGCAACCTTGTGTATGCAAGTGGTCATAGATACCATGAGATTTTTTGCACTGACATTTTGAACTCTGTCTCATCCACGTAATGCCATGTAAAGTAAGGCCCACTAATATTGCTGGTTTTTTGGACATAGTGGCCTAAGGGTTTTTTTTCGGGTATTATACCTTTATGCCATTGTGTCAAAAAACCAACCATATGTTTGGATCTGCACAGTAAGTGCTAATGAAAGATATTATGATGTTGGATTGCACAGAGAGAGAGATAGAGAGAGAGAGAGAAAGAGAAAGAGAGAGAGAGATAGAGAGAGGGAAAGAGAAAGAGAGAGAGAGAGAGAGAGAGAGAGAAAGTGAATTCTGAGAAGTACGATGGTTTTTGGACCGAAACTTATGAAGAGTGTGTTAGTCGAAGTGCCAATATTTGAAGCTGGGTGATGATATTTGCATAGTCTGTAGTAATTCATTGCAGCAAAACTTTGAACACAGTGGTGAATCTCAATGGGTTTCTATGTTTTATGCACATTGGAGTTTTACATGTACATGTATATATTCTGTTTTTCAGCTTGATGTCTCAGAAAGAAAGCCATATACGCTCTGTGTTACTGAAGTCATAGAATTTTTGTCTTGCACTTTTGAACCGTTTTAACTGGGTGTTTTTGAAAACCAGCGTATTTTGTTCTGGGTGTTATTGAAATCACATGACTGTTATTCCAAATAGCTGAGTGTGAAATTATTGTAGTTTATGAATGGGGTCGGATGGATGAGAAAAACAAATCTTACTGAATGGGCAAATGCCGATGTGTCTTATACAGTGCTGGTCAAGATCAGATGATATATGGAATTTCAGTGTAAAATTGGCAGTTGCTTTGAGTTCAATTCATTCAGAATTGGGGAGGTTGGCATTTCCAGATATGAGGTACTTGGTGTCAGTGAAAGCAAACTCTAACCCATACACTGTACATAGTATACTGCTAGAGATGTAGTGTTGTAGATGTGCTGGTTCCGTCTAACTTCTTCTTTTGTAATAATAATATGGGGAAATTGTGTAAGATTTGACTTTCAGGCCTACTTCATATTGAGCAGAAAGAGTGCCCACAACTTTCAAAGATTTAATCCCAAGATAAATATCAGCATAGAAGCCTTAAAGTTAAAACATAACATAGCTTTCAATGTCATATTGTTGATGTTGCAATTTGCCTTACCAGCCCCTTTCATTTGCTTGACATTGTTCTTAATAATTTTTTTCTATTTTTTGTTGAATGGTGATGTTGTATAATTTGTACTTGCATAATCTGAGACCACTTGGGCATAAAATCTAGAAAGGAACGCCACCCCACTTTGACGGTGTACACATAATTATGCCAAAGGACCTGGTCAAATCTGCAATCATTTTGTAACAAAACCAGGGGTGTGCTTTCATGTACTGCCTTGCCATTGCTTTACAACATCACCGACACCTGTGAATTTTGACTTGTTACCACTTATCCTCTATCCTGACATGCTCAGTAGGGTTAGTTTTTAGATTTAAACAGTGGATGTTCTTTTTGAAAAATGATTTTATGTAGTAAAAGGCTAACATGAAACAGGTAGTTGTTTTAAAATGCTATTTGGCACAGTTGCTTCCTTTGCCATTTCAGAGCAATTGATCAGAGTTCACCAGTTTTTTGCACTGGCTAAAGCTGTGTCATCAGATTCAATATTAGACTGACCTGTATTACAGATTTTCTGTCTGTCCCAAGCATGGCAATTCCATTTGGAGAATTAGCATTGTTTTTTAGCATGAGTAAAGGGCAGATCATGAATAATATAGGCACTAACGACATTAACAGCAGCATTCTATGATCAAGCATTCTTGGAGTTATGGCCCTTGTTTCAACAGAGGCAGTTCCAACTAGATGTTTTTATATTGTGTTCGAAAATATGAGATGAGGTGCTGGGACTTTGGTGTTCGTCCTCTTGAAACAAAATGGGATTATGCTGTCGATTTATTGCATGTCCAATGAGCTCTTTTCCATCTGTGTGATGTTAAATAGTGAGGGTTGATTCAGTCATGTCTCTTATGCAAAAAAATTGCTTGAAGTGGGTTTCATCATATCACCTATGCAAAGAAAATTGTCTGGCTTTTACAGGGCATGTGAAGAAGAGAAAAAAAGATCTATAGAACATACTAAATAAACTGGTTATTTTATGGCTAATATTATTTATGTTTAATGCAGCATCAGTAGTAAGAAGAGTGGATCTGTTTTAAAAAGTGAAAGTTCTGNGCCAGTCTGTAATATACATGGTTGAATTTTGATGATAAAACATTCTGAAATTTACCAGGGTCTGTGTTTTTGATTATGTATCATGTTTTGATATTGCTGTTTGAATGTATATTTTGTGTCATAATGGATACTCCTTTTTAACATTAGTACAGTTATTGACACTTCTGTGTCAGGATATAACTGCCGAGAGATCAAACTTATTGATTAGTGAAACTTTATAATGTGGCAGCGTGGCTTAATCACACTCCAGATAATCACAACTTTGTTGCTTAATTGCAACATTTTCCACTTAACAAAATGCCGCATTGCTGTATAAAAGTCACTGGATAATTGCAAGTTTTTAAGTAACCTTAGCAGTTAATTCCAGGATTTTGGTACAGTTTCGCTCAAAACTAAAAATGAAAACACATACCTATGGGGAAACTGGTTTACAATGCTATACAATGTTATACATCTCCTTCATAGTACGAACACAGAGCAATACACATCATACAGTTAAATACGAACACAGAGCATTATACACTGTACATCATACATGTTAATACGAACACAGAGCAATACACATCATACAATTAAATATGAACACAGAGCATTATACATCATGCATGTTAATACGAACACAGAGCATTATACATCATACTTGTACATGTTAATACGAACACAGAGCAATACACATCATACAATTAAATTCATTCATTCATTCATTCATTCATTCATTCATTCATTCATTCATTCATTCATTCATTTTATTCAGTTAATTCAGTTATTATTCATTTTTCACTTGTAACATGCATCTTCTTTTTCTATTCTTGTTTATCCATTCGTACTATCTGTTTATGCCTCCAAACAGTATGAGCTTACATTCCCTCATAAACCGGTAACTGAGACTGACCTGAGGCACTATTTCACAGTACAGCGTGAAAACGGCACGATATAATAATAGCAACGAGCTATGGCCAGATATATATATACACACCCTCGTACAATGAAATGTCATGATGACAGACCTTTAAAAGCTTAAACTTAAATGAGCTTACAGCTGACAGTGCCGAAATCAGTAAGAGCGGCTCTGGTAACTACNGAAATTTACTACCAGGATCTGTGTTTTTGATTATGTATCATGTTTTGATATTGCTGTTTGAATGGATATTTTGTGTTGTTATAGGTACTCCTTTTTAACATTAGTACAGTTATTGATACTTCTGTGTCAGGATATAAATGCCGAGAGATCAAACGTATTGATTAGTGAAACTTTATAATGTGACAACGTGGCTTAATCACACTCCAGACAATCACAAGTTTGTTGCTTAATTGCAACATTTTCCACTTAACAAAATGCCTAATTTCTGTATAAAAGTTACTGGATAATTGCAAGTCTTTAAGTAACACTTTTTCTGAAGAATTGTGATCGAATGCATATGACTAAGTGTTTTTAGAGTGTAAAGAAGATCTGAAAACCTATTTGACCATGAGAATTAGAAAGTCAGTTTTAGGGAGAACAGATGCAACCTTAGCAGCTAATTCCAGGATTTTGATACAGTTTCGCTCAAAACTAGAAAATGAAAATACATACCTATGGGGAAACTGGTTTACAATGCCATACAATGTTATACATCTCCTTCATAGTGCGAGCACAGAGCAATACACATCATACAATTAAATACGAACACAGAGCAATACACATCACCCATGTAAATACGAACACAGAGCAATACACATCATACATGGAAATACAACACAGAGCAATACACATCATGTATGTGAATACGAACACAGAGCAATACACGTCATACATGTAAATACGAACACAGAGCAATACACATCATACATGTAAATACGAACACAGAGCAATACACGTCATACATGTAAATACGAACACAGAGCAATACACATCATATATGTAAATACGAACACAGAGCAATACACGTCATACATGTAAAACAATAATATTACAAATGAAACACATTACAAAGTCTTTTCTCGGTGAGCTACATGCCTGCTAAATCGACTAATCAAATTTTCATCCAGTATGTGTATTCGAAGCTGTTCCATGGTTTTCGAAAGGGCGTTGTTCGGTGGTATTGTTACGTCTGGAGTGCTGTTCCGTGGACTTCCGGTTAATGCGCAAGCTCTCTGAAAAGGGCATGACGCAGACGAGACAATCTAAATAAAAGCTGATTACAAAAAGTCCAAAGCCCCCCAGAAATAGCGCGTGGACTTAATACTAGAGATTGAAAACCTGGTAAGCTTAGACCTACAGCCTGACCTCAGGGGTTAATCGGTTACGTATGATGTCAGGGCATTAACTGTAATTACAGTATTAGATTGCCTTACTTTTCTTGCAAACGAGCATCCTGCCTTGATCTTGCCTCTGTTACAGGTGCCGAGGAAATTGTTCTTGTTTGAAGATGCCGAGAAATTTAGCTAATTTCTGAGACCAGTTGAGGCAGGTTTAATATCATAGTCTCGGCTTAACCATGATTTTCATTCTAGCTAGTCCTGAACCTGACCGACCACGTGATTTGTTTTCCACGAGGTGCTCGTGCGCGTTACATGTTCCAGGACCGCAGGGCAGTGAGGTCAAAACCAATCGTCAAGAAAACAAATCTTAGATAAACATGGACGTCATTGCGCCCACCATCATGTCAGAGGAATGGAAGTCTCTTGACGGGAAGACTAAGGCGCCGTCACTCCAGGCCAACCTTGAGACATTTTCTGTGTTACTTGACGTCACCCAGTTCGAATACTTGAAACTGCTCATGAGAGAGAGAGAGAGAGAGAGAGAGAGAGAGAGAGAGAGAGAGAGAGAGAGGGGAAGGGTATAATGTGAATTGCAAGTTAAAATATTGTTACTTGCTCATTTACAACAGATAGTTATCTGAGCTCAATAAACTTATTGTTGTTTTTGTTGTTGTTATTGTTATGTTTGAATAGATATATGCGTTCCATTGCATTTGTTATGGGACATTTTATATCGCCGTATCGGTATAGTGTGTGTGTGTGTGTGTGTGTGTGTGTGTGTGTGTGTGTGTGTGTGTGTGTGTTGTGTGTGTGTGTGTGTGTGTGTGTGTGTGCATAGGGGGTGTGAGAGAGAGAGAAAGAGAGAGGAAGGGAGAAAAAGAGAAGGAGAGAGACGAAGGGAAGAGAAAGAGAGAGGGAGGAAGAGAAAGAGAGATAGAAGAGAGAGAGAGAGAAATAGAGAGAAAGAGGGAGAGAGAGTATTAGAATGGAGGGTAAGCAGGTAATTCTCTCAGATTAGTTTAGTGGCCACTTTTTAAAAACGTTTCTCAACCAACACTGCCTTCGGATGCAATACATTGTGCATATAGGAGCGCTGAATTGGGAGACAGTGCACAGGGGTTTCAGCTATCACCGACCAAAACTAGTTAACGTTAACAAAGTCGTATTGGCAATAGCCTACTTGTAAATGCCGCATACTAATGTGTGAAATAGTACGAAGGTGATGTCTGAACAATTTACATAGATTTAGGATTGGTTTAATTGCGTTAGATACATGCGCGATAATACATTGATAATCTCAGATTCATAAATAATATGGATGCTACGCCCTCGTCAGTGAACACCAGGTATTAATGTCTAATGAGTTTCATGTCGTTACCGCACGATGCGGTAACTAACTTATGACCACATGTTTCTGTTCTCCTCTTGTTACCACGATCAAACCACCCCAACTAAGTTCATTACTGGCCATCACGCGCCATACAGCTAATCGTTTAAACGTGTAGCTCAGTGACGTGGTTAAAATTTTCGAATGACCATCTCGCTGTTCTCAGACTCCAGCTTCTAGACAGCAGCTGTTTGGATGCAAAAATAATGACGTAGCTCAAGTATACTTTGTGTCACGTTCTGGCCAAAACCTAAAATGATAATCTAGGCAAAATCTAATATAGTTTATATAAGAAAAATTTACAGAATCGTTTTACAGCTTAAAACAGTTCAAAAGAAAGTGTTATTCATGCCTCTGTGCAAAATTCAAGATAATGGAAATTGCCAGAAGAATGACATTAACAATGATAATGATAATAATAATGCTGTTTATAAGACTGGTATGCAGGCTAATGCCAGCTCACGCGATTTCGATTATTACCCCAGCATGCCAGATCACCCTAAGATATTGTCAACTCCCTGGGGAGTGCACAGTACCGCTGTCCTTTATCATTAGCATTCTGACAGTATCTTTCAATGCGGTACCCATTTTATAGACAGGTGGACTGAGGAAAAGGTGGATGAAAAGCTTTCCCAAAGCAGTTACAACATGACTGAGGTCGCGAATCGAACCCACGATCCTTAGATCTTGAAACAACGCCGCAGCCATTGGGCCACGCTGCTCCACAAAAACATTAATGAAAACGTTTGACCAAAATCGATCACGCGGACTATGAGCTCCAGCTCACGATCGAATAAAGTCCACGAGTCGGCCTAAACGATAATCTAATCATTACCAACATGAGAAAATAGTAAAAACAAAATAATTGGCGATCATATGTGGGGTGATCACTGTTGTTGAAATTCTATCCTACTACTGATGTATTCTGGAGTCCAATATTTCTGGGTTAAGACAATAACATAATATGAGAAGAGATAGAGTACATTACTTATGTTTTTCATCCCTTACAAACAACAAGTTTAACAAATAAGCCCAAACCACAGACGTGATACCTGAAGCTAATGAATGCAGTCGACCATTTGATGAATAATGTATAAACTGAACAATGAAATCTGGAGAGGAGAATGTCTTTGCTGATTACATTTAATTTTACTTCCTGCAAGTGTCTTCCTCGCTGACTTTATATACTGATATGTCGACCATGACTCAGAGCTGTGTGTCTCCTTTTGCCTGGAATTGTTTTATCAAGAACAGAAAGAAAGAAGCTGACTGCTGCTGCAGGAGTGGTGGTCATATCTTGGATTATAAGTGAAGGAGCGTTCAGAAAAGGAAAAACTATGTCTGGCTCTTGCTTGTCACTAAAACTTCAAAGCTCAAGTTTATTTGTTCCCGTAAAAACCAAACCCTGCATCCTTTGGCCTTTCAAACCTTCTGGTCACCTCTAAAAACCTTCGTGGGGCATTACCTTCCGCACATCCCCTTTCCCTGCCCGCGGATAAAATACCAATATTTTATAGTTTAATTTGTTGGAGGGTTGCATTTGCACACGGCATGCTATTCGTTTCGTCAAGCAGCGTGCATACATTCGGGAGTATGTCATCTTTTGACTTTGTTTATGAGAGTTGTTGGAGTCCCCGTGCGTAAATTCAGAGGTTTGGCAACTTCTGATTTTGTGTACGAAATTTGTTAAAGTTCCAGTTCTACTCGTGGCCTTAACTATCCGCAAAGAACCTTGGGAAAGTTTCATTATACTGCTCTTAAATCATGCATAAATCTGGTCTTAATTTAGAGCACGGCACTTTCGGTGCTACAAGCATTTACCCCCTGTGTCGTCATTCCTTAAAAATAGAAACAACCGGCTTTCAGGGGAACTAAATCTCATTGTTCAAAACTACGACTGTGTCGAGTTATGGTTACAGGCCTGTAATTGTACTTCACTATTGGTTACTAGGCCTGGGCAAAAAGTAATCGGGTACCCTGGTCCCGAAATACCTATTAGCCGCCGGGACCCGAGATTACTTTTGAAAAACCCGGGTTTAGTAATCGCGTAACCACCAGAGGAGACCTAGATGACCCTGGTTGTGTAATTGTTTACTCACCAGGAGACAGTGGATGAAGCCGGGCTTAGTAATCGTGTATTCATGAGAAAAGACACTGGTAAAGTAAGCATGCTTTATCAGGCTTGAAACAACAGAATAATGTGTCAACTAATTAACCCACAGGTAAAAGCAGCTAGCGACCAGCAGTTCCTCCCTCAAGTCCCCCTCTCCCTCTCGTCCTCAGTTTTCTGAATTTATTGCCGCCGTTTGATGATCTCTGTATCTTTACCATAAACAATCCGAAGTTTGCAATTGCGAATGGTTATGGTCTTTTCTATTCATATTACTATATGTAGTTTATATTATTTCCTTTGGTTTTTATTGTCTTGCCTTCACATAATATTTTCTTTACAATTTCTCTGTGTACTCTGAAGTCAAAAGGTTTACCTGCTATTATATCTAAGATGATGAAACATTGAAAGAAAACAAGAACAACAATAAAAATGGTATAATTGAGAAGACAAAAAAAATCCATTTTCACTGATGGAAAATGGAAAAAAAAAAAAGGAACAAAGAACAAAAAGCTAGTCCTCATCACCGCATTAGAGCAGCTAAGGGGATTATGCTTGGGAACGGGAGGGGAAGGGTTGGTCTGTTTCGACAATAAACAACATCACGTCGCAAGCACACTGTCACTGACCTCAAACCCGAAACCCAGACGAAGCCCCGGGAGGGTAACGATAGGGACCTGGGCGGGTACGATGCCTGGGGTGGGCGGGTAACGAGCTTTACTCATACATAGTGATAGAAGAAGCCATTAATTGCTAATGTATCTCGCCAGCTAGGTAGTAATCGTGAGTAATCGGGTACCCGGGTTTTGAATATGGTGATTAGTATTACCCGAGATTACTTCTTGGACCGGGTTTGGCACAGGCCTATTGGTTACGCTTGTAATTGTATTTTCCCCCTTGGATCCTACTATTTAGGGATTATATTTCATCTCCTCCTTTCAAGTTTTTGGCATGCCTTGCTTCCAGTGATAAGGGCTCCAGGGGGCAAATTGTGATTTAATGGGAAACTGTGTCCATTTTACTGTGTTTGCCAGGCACCATTTAGCCCTGAGCTGGAGTTGTCAGGTCAAGGGTGTGCTCAGGTGGAAGAGGAGGGGTTTGGTGTTGACCAGTGAAAAAGGTAGGTTCTGTTTATACAAATAGCAACCAAGCTCAAAATTTCAGTGGGCTTGCTAGCGTTGGGTCAGTCTTAAAATTTGGGCCACATAATGAGCTTCAGTCTGGTATGGGTCTGGGTGAAAGCTAAAACTTGGGGTTCAGAGGGCAGCTCTTAAATGCTAATATAGCCCATAGAGGGAAAAAAGGTTTCAATCCCATTACAGGTCTGTAACTTTATAGGCGAAACAAAACCATGATTTAGTATGACGCACGACGTACATTAACAGCACATGGGACCACCACAGATTTCATGATCTACGGCCTACGTCAAAAACTCCGCCAAGGGGATGGACTACCTAACACTGGCGCTGCGTAAACTGACCGTTTAACCTCCTTCATGGACAGGACAGTACCGTCCTGAGACGCTCCCGCATATTGCTTGGTTTAGGGTTAGGAACAGGTTTAGAAAAGAGAAAACCCACAGCCCTTTCACTCAGTTCCACCTAACAATGATATTAATGATAATTTAGAGAGCATCCCAAAGTTGATTCTTCTTCCCTTACCCTACCCCTAACCCTGCCCGTCACTCCATACCAAGCACTAGGCGAAAAAATCCCGAGGTATTGTCTAAGAAATCTGCCGTGATTTCGGATTCAACTTTCAATGCCGTACCGTGTGCAGAGCGCAACCCTCTTTCAGGTTTGTGACACCTATTAGAAGGGTAAATCACTGACTGTGTACAACCCAATTAATCCGCTAATATATAAAATCCCCCTTTTTTGGGACCCTGCCAGACTGTGTTAGGGTGTAGAAATATGTAAAATGACCTGTGATCTAAGTAAAGCATCCGATTTTAAAGTTTCAGGTACAATTTGAGCCTTCTAGATAAAAAAAAAAAATGTGTAGGCCTATGTATTCGCACGCGGTCAAAACCAGCCAAATGAAAAATTGGGGACCAAATCAGAATTTGAGGTAATCTTTTTCGAAAGACATTTGTGAAACATTTTGGGCGTTGACCCCCCTTTTTCTTCCCGTTAAAAGATCGGGCAAAAGAAGTACTTTAACCTCCATGGAAGAAATTTCCCCAAATCACAGTGGTATATATGCAGAATAACACAAAATGTTAATAGGGCCAACAGAAGAAAAAACAATGGGTGTTAAAGACCTTCAGGGAATGCCTTCAGACGACGCCAATTCACATGCGCGTTCTTTCATATTGCTATTTTAAGACAGTCATTATAACTGTTTGCGAACAACGATGAGCTTCTAATCGAAGTAATTAGTATAATTGGTCAGGACCTCATCCTGAGAATTAATGTGGCTTTCCACTGACAGCCAATGTCCGGGGCAAAATTGCCGTGTTAGGATAATGTTCCTCCAATTAAGTCAGATTAAAGGAGACTATCTGAAACGAGCGATAATAATGTTTAAGCCTGACGGTATGAAATTTAAACTTTTAGGCACTCATTTTGATCGTTTCTTTCACTAAAAACCATTCCACTATGAGCGTCAGCGTTGCCAGACTTTCTTTCGAGCCGGAGCCAAATTACCAAATCACGTACGAAAAAAAATCTGAAAACAAAGCCAAACCATGTCTGGGAAGGCTTGACTGTAATCAAGCATTAACATAACACAAGGAATTTACTACAAACTGTCTATGTACTGCATATACGTGGGTGTTTCCTTTTTTACATACATTAGAGCAACATAAAAAATGCTTGTTAAAAGATACCAGTTGTTTGGATTTTTTAAATTCTTGTTCATTGGGCAACTATGACAGAACCTCAATCACTTGGAATTCCTAATAGTTTAAGAGCAGTATAGATACTTTTTATAAAACAAATAAATCAGTTTTGATTATAGGCCGTTGGAGATAGAGTGAAAGAGCCAGTTCCTTATTTGGGAGCCAAGGGTTTTTAAAGAAGCCAAAAATTTGGTATTTTGGCTCCAAACGAGCATGTGTTAGCTTTTGAACAGCCAATAATCCAATTTCACACGGTAAACGGGATCGATTTTTTAAAGATCTACATTTCTATAAAAATATCAATGAGAAGATAACCTAGACTATAATTAATCCGTGGCTCTTTAAATCAGTTTCGTTAGTTTCAGGTAGGAGATCCGCTGATTATAGTTTCAAAAATAGACTGTTAATACACATGCCACATCCGGTGCCTATAAGGGAGGCGACTGCCCTTTCATTATAGGTTATAGAGTATTACTGTGGTTTTCTCTTGCCCTGTCCTAATTCAGTACATTTTGCATGCGGAATTGGACACGGTATTGCTGTGCGGTTTTTTTTTTCTTCTTTAGAGTAGGTGGTGATCTTATAAAAACGTAATCTAAATAAAACAGTTATTACATCACAACTAGATTTTACGGATGTATCTAAAACACATTGATGCATTTACTAATACAGGCATTTTATTTTTCTATGTCTCACTCTCATCATATATATCTCTTTAAATGACAGCCCGTTGGCTCAGTTCCACAGAACGTAATATAAGACAAATATTGAAAACCTTTCTGTAGGTATGCATAATGTTTCGCGGATATTATGTGGAAAGGGGG
>JAWQUT010000499.1:0-21365 GCA_033807755.1 Ellobium chinense
GCTCGTGGTAGAAAAGGAACAGTCACCTGGCGTTCTTATTTAAAAGTATTGATTATCAGTATATCGATAATAATGTGTATATGTCGATACTTTAGTCGGGACCACCCACACTTCCTTCCACACACTAGTGCCGATCTGTAGGCCTATTAAGCTGCTAGAATATGAATATGTCATTAGATCTACTTGTTGAGGGAAACAGTATTGATCTGACACAATTTTTTTTTTTGCCTAACTGCTAGACTAAAGCATGCGGAAACGATTTCACAAGGATCGTCAGACCCGCGAGATGTCGCAGATTCGTCGTCAAACAAACAATCGAGTTCTCAAACTTCGAATTCGGGTCACGGTAACACTATGTGAAGTGAAAGGAAGTGTGCTCCTGATTCGCACACAGTTACGTATCTATCTGTTCCAGTTAGTCTAGATCTAGCCTAGAAACTCTAAAATTTCATCGTCGAGGGAAACAAAGGTTTGGCCGCAGTTTATCACTCACCAGCCATTGTTGTCTGCTTGTGTCTTGAGAACTACTTCTCCTTTTTTTTTTAATATTCATGCGCTAGCAGTCAACTGTTGATTACAAGGGTATGATTGAAGTTGCTACCATAATATATGATCAAAAAAATCATAACCAAGTAAAATGCGAGATTGATTCCTTTACACTTAGATTAGAATTAATCTTCCAGTTGGTGCAACTTTCGACTATTCGCAGTGTTTGGTCCATATAATATCCATGCTGAGGTCTTCTCCACGTTCTCAGCTAGACTAGTTTCAACTTGAGTAGGTCCTGAGCGAGTGATGTCAGTGAGGAATGGGAAGGACACGAAAAGAAAGAGAGAAGATCTTAGCGATCGCAGTAATGTATGAGCAGTTATGTGGTGCAGCAAGACCGAATGCTGAGGAAGCTGGACGCGGCTTAGTTAGAAGTAGAAGATGGTCAGTTCAAGTTCCGCCACATTCAAGTTGCAAGTGCCATCAGAAAGCACTTTATTCGCAATTTCCCCACTTCATTTGTCAGTAAAACACATATTTGGATGTAGATCTAGCAGTGAAATATATTATATGAATGCTGATGATTAGACCCTGTGAGGAGCAGTGGTCTGAAAGCTCTCATAAGAATTAAGAACGTCTTTGGGTGATCAGCCCAGTTGGGAAATAATACAGTTACGTTGCAGATACGAGATTTATAAAACCATCTATTATTAATAATGACAGAATCATGGAAAATTCATAATTATGAGTATTAATTTATGCGTCATGTAGTAGACTGCAAAGTAATAAGCCATGGGACAAGAGGGAAGGTGATTTATTTTTTTCCAAATAAAATCGAATTACATGCACATAAGTGGTTCATTAGCTGAGTTGTATTTTTGCTGCAATTTTATGTGTCTTACATAATTTCTGTTGTCCCGTTTGATCGTAAGAAATTAATTGCAAACATACTCCACTTCTCTAAGGCTAACTGTGCACTTAGCAACTTCCGAATGTTGGCCTTAGACAGTGATGCTACCAAAAAGAAACGACTTAGAGCACTTCTGACTTAAAGATGTTTGTGCACGTCGGAAACCAGTCTCCATTTTCAAGTACTGTATATATGTACTTTTTTCTCTCTGGTAAATATTATCTTCAGTGACCACAGAACCAATTTCATGAAGAAAGAGCATCCAGGTCTAATGCTGCCTCACAAATATTATTATGCTTTATGATGCTAGACAGAGGGATCAAGTAACTGGTATTTCACCCTTGCTCAGAGAAGCAAAGGCTTGTGAGGGGGAAAAAATGATGTCATTTAACCCCCTTCAGCTCCAGACACTAAGACTTCTTTCAGGCAATGCACTCTTTAGCATTCGACGAAGGTTATGATTCTTCAAATTCGATTGGTTGGTTATTTGTCAGTACACCTGTATTTAAACTCCCCTATATCGATATAACCTATTCGGAGATTTCCAAACAACTCAAAAAATATTATTTCCCTAGCAGACGAACAGCAGAGATGTTGTGGATTGTTATTTTTGTTGTTAAAGTGGAAGTTAGGCAAATTCTTCTGCAATTTTATTGGCGCAGCATGATTTATTTGATGCACCTGTCGCTTACAACAATATTAAAAAGATTCTTACAGACTTGTTCTTCCTGTCTGCATCACACTAGCGAGACAGCTGGTCTCCCGTCTTTGCTCCTACCTGACGTAATCCTCTAACGGCACAGGCGAGGCGAGCAGAAAAATTCAGGGTTTGTATAATGCGATCGTGTGCGCTAACTAGCCCACACAGAGGTGTTTCATCATGTTGACAGACACTACAGGGTGAGAGGTGGTTGTTTTTTTCACAGCCATGAAGGTCCACATTATTTTTTTTTCATAAAATTTGAACTGCGTGTGCTTTTCGTTTCGCCTAATCATTTCTGAGAAAACGCTGCCGGAATGTCTCGATTTTCACTATGCGCGTGACGCCATTACTCGTGCAATGTTAGGTTAAAAAAGCTAAATAGGCAGGCAAACAATTGGTCCAGATGGTTATGCACGTGCTTCTGCACCAGTCGTTTGCTAGACCGAGCTTTTCTCGCTTTATGATGTCACGCAGCACGAGTAATGGTTATCCATTTCTGCTTTCTCGGAAATAGGCGGAAAGAAAGTTTAAAAAAAAAAAATGATAATGTGGATTTTCTAGATGTAAAGCAAATATGTATCCCTGTCCTTTAAAAGACTTGTAATTGTACTGTGTTCTTCTAATATAGAGCACCACATGGTTTACCGTGATTTTCGGGACATTTGAACTAAGCTTAAAATTCAGTATGATCGAATCTGACTGGCATTTGATATCATACAATTGTGTCCTGGGCTAAAGATGACTGAGGATCATGCATAAAGGTGTCTAAGAGACGTGGGTGAAATCTGGTGTCACACAACTAGTCCCATAGCTAATGACATTTGTCCTAAGATCATCACCCTTGAGGGAGAAGAATGTACCATTCACCACTTTGGTGTGCAATTTTGTATAGAAATCCAGTGCACACATGGAGATAAGTTGCACACCAAGATAAGGGTAGTGCCTTCCCTTAAGTCGATGAACACATCTCCAACAGACCGTGCTTAGGATATGTTATATCGTCACGCTCATTCCGCATTTGCCTAAATCATGTTTTGAGGTTTGACAAATAGAGCGCTATAAGATGGTTGCTCAAAGCAAAACGATGAAGCAGATGTGACTTAGCTCAAGTTAAAATTGGGATATAATAACAAGTCAAAATTCTACATTGTTTTGATAGGAAAAAGAAAATAAAGGGAAGATCATGGTAATATAAACAACTCAAATAAAAAAAGAAAGAAGGACTTGGGCAAATGTGGAATGAGCCTGACGATATGCTGCTGTTGTTGTTGTTGTTGTTGTTGTTGTTATTGTTGATCCAGCTGCATCAGGGTCCTCGCCCTTCTGCTCATTGCCATGTAATAGTATCTAGCGGTTTGCTTCAGTTGTTGCGGGGTGCTGTAAAGTGTGTTGTGCACATCGTGTTGGTAGGAAGGAGACGGTTTCCTCAGGTCAGCCAGTCCATGACAGTGAAAAAGGTGGCGGTTCACCGTCTCGATATGTTGCAAAAGGGCAAAACTAATGCTGGTGTCTTCGCTGGTATCACAGACGAGCGTGGAGATCGCATATTGTCATTTTCATTGCTGAAAACACCAACCTAATGTAAAAACTCAGCAAACGCATCACTCCTAGAACATGACACAATGTTAGCAAAATAAGCCTTTTATCAAAGTTTTCATTAGCTGATGATGTGCCAAGTGCTACGATCTGTGCCCCCTTAATGCCAAATTATCACAGGTCATCCAACTAAGCCAATTCCTTTAGGTTACACACACGCGCATTAATTTTGAAGTCACTTGAGTTGGATTTAGAGGGAAGGGTGATCTATTTATCACATCATTTTTTTTCCCTCTCAAGGGCCCACTGACCTTAGCTGTGGCCTGTTCTGATAAATTTGTCACTTCCCTGGCCAGTTTAGGTTAAATTAAAGCAGCACTATGTCGGGCCAGAGGTTTGAAAAGATGGGGGCTGCCAAGGAGCTAAACCCCTATTCTGAAATAGCCTGGGGCCTCAAGAGGGTTTTCATGGGGGTAGACTACGCGTAGGTCAAACAAGGAAAGAGAGCAAAACAACTTTACTTGTCACGGGCTATATTTTTTTTTCTTTTGATCAGATGCTTATCTCCATTACTGGTGAGTGGGAATAGCCAGCGAGACTTAGGGCTGGAGTGACGGCAGTCGACAGTACATAGTAATATAATTAATATAGCAAAAAAATTTGGACGTGTGTAGTGTTTCCTAAAGGTTTATCTACACCGAATCAGCAGATTCGACTTTTTACTTTGTGAGAATGGAAAGGGAGCCGAACTGACATCCAAGACCGCTGGCATCTGGAAGCTTCTGTAGTATATAGTATGGCAAGCGAAGAACACCTTTGAACCAGATGGGATTCGGTGGTCTTTGATCTGTAAAGGACAGCTTTCTGGCTGTGCCTAACAGATATACACAACTGACGAGTTCAGGGAAGAAGATGAAGGCTTTGGTGAGGAAGGCGATGTAGACGAAGCGAAACAGAAGATGAAGACTAGAAAGAAGAAAAAGAAGAAGAGGAGGAAGAAAACAAAGAAGACAATACAGAAAAAGAAGAAGTCAAAGAACATGAAAGAGGAGAAGAAGATGAAGGAAAACAGAAGAGGAAGATGCGGAAATAGGTGAGGAAAGGAAGAAGACGCAGAAAAGGAACACGAAGAAGATGATGATATAAAAGAAAAGAGAAGATGAAAAGGAAAAAATGCAGAGGGGGAAGCTGAAGATAAAGAATAAAAAAGGGAGAGGAAGAAGAAGAGGAAGACGCAGAGGAGGAAGATGAGGAAAAATATGAGAACGAAGAGGAAGAAAAGTAATAAGAAAGCTGAAGAAGATGAAGATGCAGAGGGGAGTATAAGAAAAAGATAAAAAAAAAAAAGAAGAAGAAGCGGCAGAAAATGAAGAAAAGGAAGACAAAGGAGAAGAAGAAGAAGCCAAAGAAAAGATTATTTCAAAGAAATCTAAACAAGAAAAATGTTAAAGAGCTGTCAACAATGTCAATAACACATCACTCTTGAAAACAAGCTTAACAGACAACCTACAACAACAGGAATATGTTTGCAACAAAATTTTTAAAAAAACCCCAAAAACACTTTACTGAAACTGTCCGAAATTTTATTTCATATTGCTGAGAAGTTCAGATAAACCTGAAATGCTGTCATTCATGAACAAATTAATTTTGCTAAATAACTTAGTCCGCATGTGATTGCTTAAGCTCGTCCTAAATCTTATCATCCTCTTACACTAAAAAACTTTTACAAGCAGAATGGAGAAAGATGAACTAAACGTAAGCATAATCTCTGTCTTTGGCAGGTCTTGCATGATGCTACCACAATCACAAATGAAATCTAACTTAAGCCATGTTTTTAGCACTTAGCCAGAGTCCCACTGACATTGATATGACTGATGTTTATTACAGTTCGTATGTATCTTTGCCGCTCCTGTGCTTCTGTGGCTTTCATCGTTTGTTTATTTACAATGCAATGCCTTTCAATCCATTATTATTCTTCATTCCCAAAACAAAGTGCTTCAAAAAGATTTAATAATTTAATCATTTTGTGATGGTACTGACACTTTCCTGAGGTCTCACTAAGAAAAACTGACCTTCCAGTCACATTAAGAGCTTTTCTCAAGCCCAGAATGTTATACTGCAGTTTGAGAGAGGCCTGGGGTAAACTTTATGTTACTGATAGATACCCTACGATTCATATCTAACTAAGAATTTATACTACCCTAACTGTGGAAGTTTATGCTCATCTGCCCTGTCAAGTGTCAATGGGAATCCATATTGCTCACCTCTGCTAATATGCAGACTTCAAATTTTAAAAGAATTACCTGCAATCCGTTACCAATTAAAACGAGGTACTTGTGACCATCATGTTATATGTACAATGCAAAAAAAACCAAAATTTTCTACTTGGAAACGAAACAAAGTTGAAACCACACAACAAAAGAAACTTAGATATGCTAGTAGAGCGATTGTATTAATAATTCAGAAGAGATGTGTTTAAAGTTAGGTATGTATATGAATCTAAAATATCAACTCTTGTAGCTCAGAACGATGAAAGGATTTGAGATTCATCCTTGCTGAAACTATATAACTTATTTTTTTAAAAAAAGCTTGAGACTGAAATAAATAAAATTTGTGGCTATATATCATGATAAGAAATAACATCAATATTTGAGACTCAATTCTTTAATTGGATAATTTCAGTAAACGTGCGTAGAACTGAGATAAATCACTACATGAAAAATTGCAATATGAAAGAAAATTTGTGTTTAGGAATTATTTTTTTTGTGTTTTGTCAACTACTTAAAAACACAAAAAAACAAACACCACTTGACAATACCACAGGTCTATATCTAACAAGATTCTGGGATAATGCCTAAATCTAGATAGAATTGCTTTTGTCAAAGTGCAGTCCCAGTACACTTGCTTTAAAACAAAACTGGTAAAGCAGGAAGAAGATACATTTGGCTTTAAACTTCAAATTATCACTTAAATTCTTTAAGCTTGGTGTAGGTGTCTGCAAGATTTAATACCCTTTCCACATTAAAAGGAAGCATGATTGGTCAGCAGGACAGCAAGTCTTGTGGTTTTCAAGCTTTCAAGAGCCTCTTTACCCTTTCATGCTGTGAGGGAAGGATGGCAGAGGTTGGTACATGGTTCATTACGAATCTGAAGAATGAAATTACATGCTTTTTTCCAGACCTTGAGACAAATTTAGAGACGATGAAATGCCATGACCGCACGGGTCCCTGTTTAGCCACTGCTTGTAGTGTTTGTTTTCAATTTCAAGCCAAGCATTAAAAAAAGTAGCACTTTCCTTTGATGACTTGCTTGTCTGATTGTCAAAACACATTTGCATCGACGATAGATCTCTGGTAAAACATCCTCACAGCCTGCCTGATCATTTCGAAATAGCCGCAATGCAACGTACTAGATACTGGGACCGGAAGCAAAATTATCAAAAACGAAGCATATTTCTACTGATTTGCAAAACTGACCATTGTGCTTCCAGTATTCTCCCTTCCGCTTTAAATTTTACCCTTCAACTGTCTCTGCAGCAACTTTTCCCAGACATTTCCAGACTTTACTTGAATTCCAGACATTTTCCCGACAATCTCGACAACCCCTGTTTTTCCAGACTTTTTGAAGTCTGAGATACAGATTTTCATTTTCCAGAATCTGTACAAACCCTGTAGGTATATAGGCTCTGCTCCATTACATATGACCAAATCTGCAGACACTAACACCAAGCTGGGACCTGCACTATCCATAGAGGCAGAACAAAGCCTTAACACTGATGTAATCAAAGTATAAAAATATAACAAATACCACTGTTAGCTGATGTGGGTATACTTTCATCCTTGTGCTTGGTCTTTATATCATTTGTTTTTTCTTAAATTTTAAGTAAAACATACTCCAATAGCTTGAATGACATCTGGTTAACCCCCGAGTTCTTTAAACATCGATTTAAAAAGAAAAAAAATATTTACCCTTCTTCTACTGTAAAATCCCAGGATCAGTAGTGAACTGAACTGTCAAGAATTGGTGGTGTGGAAACTTATCACAACCGCCGCCATCTCTCTACCTATTACCCTTCACCCATCTTGGATAAAATGTAACCCACAGCCAGCCATGCACCTGGGTGTTTACACTTCATCCACAAAATGTATATACATTTACAATCACAAAGACCAGAACTGACTGGCTGCTGCTACTACACTGTTTCCCCAAATTATTCATTACAATGCTCCAACTGAACACATCCCCTCAAAGGGAGACAGCTTGCCCACTTTTCAGGACATTTCAGTTGCAGAACAGATGAAATACCTTTCAAACCTCTGAGCACTGTGAGGTAAACAGGTCAGTGGAATAAATTTTGCTTACTGCTCATTCTCTTACATATGTGAAAGGCTTGATGAAGTGCAGTGAAAAATAATGAAGGACCTCCTTTCCATTCCCAGACATGAACATTTCATTTGGGGTTACGGTCTTCCTTCATAACGACAATGAAATGTCTTCATCAAATGACAAGCAAAGAACAGAGGGACCTTTCAAGGAAGAATGTCACAGTCATTTCTAAAACTGATATATGCGAAGCAGCAAAATACCAGCAGCCTTTGTATTTGTGATTGCTTTGATGAGCTTAAATATATCCACCCACATCACTTGATGATCCAGTCAGCAAATTATGCCGGCAAATTGTTTAAATGCATGTCCTTACAAGAACACAATAGTACAACCAAATAAAACTGCAGGACATAAAAAAAAAAGATCATTTTGAGTTCATTTGTCAAAATCACAGACGATTTGCTAAAACAAGTTAACAATTAAGATTATACTTCTTGTTTTTTATTCTCTTTTTTGTATATGGGAAAATCCCACCACCAAAGCTTCATGTCAATGCTTTTCACAATATACAAAACAAACTCTCTGCAAAACAAAGAGTATGGTCTCCATGTTGTCATGGCAACATTTGATGAGTAAACACAACTACAACTGTTTAAATTCTTTTTATATGCGGAGATCTTAGATCTTATATTATCCTTTAAATCCTACACATTTTGTAGAACTGAGGCTGGACTAACCGAAAGAAACCATCATAATGTAATAGACCTTAAGAAACTCAACATGAAAAGAAATCGGCTCTCAGCTATGTAATGTTGGTAAGACTAATATTTATACAGTATTCTTGAGCAAAAAGATACAGAAGCAGTTTACAAAGGAATGTTGCCTGAAGAGGACAGAAGTTTCATTTTGGAAAAATCCATAATTGAGCTCTATCATATTTCAATGAAATTTCCGTAGGTAAACAGGAAATAATCACAACCAGAGATGCCGCAAAAGAATGAGAGATAAAAATATTGGTGCCCTTCCATCCTCAATTTTTCTGGGAATGTAAGCAAGGGGAGGAATGATCTGTTCATTACAGCGACTTGCTACAGGAATTTTGTATCCTATTCTTTGTAAAACAGAGCACATACCACCCCCTAATAGCTCACTGTCATAAGAAAATACATAAGATACACGGTGCACTAGTTAAGTAGTAAAATTAGATATACAGATATGAACCAAGATCACTTCAAATCATGAAAGTAGCGAGTTGTTTTATGTGATGTCTGAATAATTTCCTGATTTCAGGTCACATTTTCCAGAATTATTTACTTTCTATGACATGGTGAAAACATATCATTTTCTGAGAGCAAGTGTAAGTTGTGTGAAAAGGGGTGTTATTATTACACTTATTTTGAACCCCACAATCTCCAGATACTTTCAACTTTAGAAATCTCCAAACCAAGACAAAGACATATTCTACATTAGGATAAAGACATGTTCCTCATTGACATCATGATGTGATCATGCAATTTTTAAAACTTTGCGCTTATCAATACTTCAATGAAAACAATGCTTTACCATACAATTCCAAGCCGGTCCATTTGCTTGAGAAACTAAAATGACAAGAAGTGATCTTGTGTCCAGTGCACCTGAAGTAATCTGACTAGATTTGTTTGAAATGCAAGAGGAAACAAAAGAAAATTAAGAAAAAAAAAACTAAAAAGATATCCTATCAGTAATTCATCTTCCATCACAGCCGGTAGAATTAATCAGATATTACAACAAAATGTCATAAAAGAAACAAGACAACCAGAGCAGTTAGGCTGAATCTTATAACTGAACTTTGGCTCCATGATATGTTATGTAACAAACCAAAACGAGACCGCAATAAAGTGAAATTAAAGGAACAAAATCATAAAAGGTGACTATATTATATATTACATTTCCTTGCCAAAAAAAAAAAAAAANNNAAAAAAAAAAAAAAAAAAAAAAATCAGATAAAGTTGAACAGTACAATAAAATGTAACATTCGGTGAGATTAAAAATATAAATACAGAACTCCTCAACAATTATAAACTATCAGCTGAGAAGATGTCTAAAATAACAACCCGTTCCCCTATGCCTGTTTCATCGATATCTAAGTATATGACTATACATCATAAATTCTAAACCAGAATACCAGCTCTACTCTAGTACCTCAAATATTGTAAAAAAAATTCTGTTGAGTGGTGACTTTTCTTGACGCATGCTTTAACATTGGGAGATTCTTCTAAGGCCTAAAAAAAAAACCAACCAAAAACCAACCCAACATACTGCTGGAATCAAGATCTTAGGATATACTGCACAAGAAAATGAATTTGTGAATCACAGGAACTGGTACAAGAACAACACCTACACACCAACACCAGAACAACAACAACAACAACAACAACCTCGTATATGTGTCCTAGTCTTCAAGATGACTTGTTTCAATCCCCATCAATACAGCTCTCTATGTATCTAAAAAAAAATGCAAGAGTCACTGTTGCAACTCTGCCGTTGAAAATCTTCAGCCTTTTATATCCCTGTAGGAATGGAAATGCACAGTAACTTGTTCTGTTGATTAATTTTCCTCGTCATTCCTAATGGTGGTGAAAAATAAAAACCTTAAAAAAAATGGCTGAGAAATGGGGGTTATGAGCAGATCACTCTAATGCCAGCTGATGACAACACAAGGGAAGGGAGACTACTTGATCTGTAAACCCGTGGGGGGTGTGACGCAGATGTCATGTCTAGAGCAGGCTACTGCTTTGGGCTTCCTTGCTCCGGTGATGGCCCTTCCTCGTGGGGCTGGCCCGTTATATCTTGTCCAGGGGTAACTGGAGTTTCGTCCCCTCGGAAAAGTGGATTTTTCACTTCCATTTCTCCTGTCTGGAAACAAGAAAAATGACATGCAGGTCAGTTTAACTGAAACACATTGTAAATATTAGACAACACATTGTTGACTGGGCTCTTTAAAAATCTATGATCAAGACTGGAAGATACAGTGGACTCCACAATCTGCTTTATTGCCACTTCCACTTAACTGCAACATGTTTCGGATATTACAATATGCATTCTTTCTTGTTGAACAATCACAGCTTCTTTCAAGTCTACCATATGGAATCTACTGTAAGAATATTTGATCTCTGTCTTTAACTGGAACTCATTTCTGGCAGCAGAATTTCGGATACCATTAAACAAAAATAAATTAAGGCATAAATAGTATTTAATAATCACTGTTCTCGGATTGGGGGAAATAATATTAAAACTTCTGTATAAGGAGAAGCTTTCTTGTTATTAGTAACTGTATATGCCTCTTTAAATCACACAGCTACAGTTGGTCCTAGTGTCACATTTGATATCGCAGAGATTTATAACTATCATAATCAATTCATTGCACCATTTTTCTCAAACACATTACAAGATTTATAGAAGGCCCCCAACAACAGTAAGACTAACCCCCACATAAAGCAACCAAATTATGCCAAGTGCATTACACTTTCTTGGTCCTGGGGGAGGTTGCATTTATACACAGTTATCTCCCTTCTCCCAAATGAGGGAATGGATTATAACTTCTCAGATAGTTATGAGACCACAGCGACTCTCATTCGTTTGAGTGATTTTACAAAATCCATCAGATAGCACTTGCATACTCCTACATCTGATTTCCTCGACTGTTGTTACATGCCTGGCCCCAGAATGGAAGAAAAAAAACTTCCCTATCTAAACAAACCAGTCCTTGTAGTATGAGATTATATAATTATGTTTCCTCCTTGATCCGATGGGCTGTCCCCAAACAGGTGATAACAGAGATGACACTGCTATAGTAGTCTATAGTTAGTCATAACCGATGCAATTCCAGTCTGAAGAGTAACCATATGACCTGCTTTACTATTTCCTCTGCAAATATCAAACACTGTATATAGTGTTCACTTAAAAACTGTGATAAAAGGTAATTTAAACATTTATTACAATATAAAATGTGCAAATATTTGCAGAAAAAATATCAAGATTTATAGAAGGCAGACTGCACAAGGTTTTCTTCAGGTTATGTGAGTTGGGAGAGACAATGCCCCCTTTATATAAATCTAAGGGGGGAATTTGTAATTTTTTTAAAGGATTTTATGTTTTTCTTTAGTAATGCAAACTTCAGAGTGCAGGAAAAAAGGGGAGATTAGCGCACTTTCAATGCATTTTTAGGGAGACCTTTGAAATTTAAGGGGTATATCTGGTGAAAACACTGTTGTACATGGGATTTTGTCCACAGAACCATTTAAAACACACATGATGTGTCATGACAAAACACTAAGGACTGCCCATGTCATTTAGTTTCATCATTATACGGTATTCTTTCCCATGTAGGGCACATCTGTTCTGACAGCCAGGTAGTGAGCATAAAATCAGCTGTTACATGCTTTCATGAATTTAAGTCTTATAAAGTCAGAAACCCCAAAGACGGGGTTGTCACAGAATGTTAAAAAACTATTTTCCATGACTTTTCGATGATATTTTCATGTAGAATGACATTTTTTCATGATAATTACCTAATTCGGGAGATCATAATGAAACTTCTCAGTGCATGAAATGTATGCAGCATTCAAGCTGTTACTCTGATCAATGCAAGGAAGAGTACCCTATATAAAAATTAAAGCGAATCAGCATTGCAATTTTAAAAAAATAAATTCTATGTTTTGCACTGAGAGCTGGCCATTTCTTATTTGAAGGTCTTTTTAAGACCTGCATAGACCAATGGCAATTTTTTTGTCTATAACTGTTATATAATTATACTTTCCAAGTCTGTGACACCCTAACATAGTCAACGCAGTAGCCTGGTTCTAATTCCCTTACTGCTTGTCTATATAAAATTTCCCAACTCAGAAGCTCCACAAACTTGAAAAGGTGGACTGCCATCCTTAAAGTCCTAAGGCCTTACTATAGTTGTATGGCTGAATATGGCATCAACTTACAGGAGCTAAACCTGGACATTCATATACAGTGTAATCTCCTTCCACATTATCTTCCTCTGAATCATCATCAGATGCATCGTGTTTCATGTCACCGTTGGCTCTGCAAGTGGAAAAAAAAAACAATCCGTGTGAGTAAATTACGAAGGCAAGTGGTTGTCCTCAAGAAGCAAAAGATAGAATGCATGAGTATAAATACACAAGTACAGAAAACTCTGCTGATATTAAGAGGTTAACCCGAGGATGACAATGCAAGACTGAACATGGTATGGATCCGATGTAATGACTGATGGTACTATTATAGGGATGAAAAAGTAAGCAAAACAACAAATCTAGCCCGACAATTCTAGGCTTGACCATGTTGTCACTCTGCTACAAAAATAGCTTGAATAATTATTTTTTTTTACATTTCTGGAAGAACATGGGGTACATGTTTATATCAAAGTGAAAAAGAGCTGGTGTGTGTCTTTGCAACTACCAGTTGATAGGAAAATATAGGCACATTTTTTTTTTCTGTGTCAATGTGGGTCTTAATCACATAACCAACGTGGTACTCTTATTAAAAAATAGGCTTAAATCTAACTCATGCCATTTTTGAAGCACAATGAAGATATGGACGTCTCTCATTCACACCTGTCAACCCTGAGATTAGTACCCCAAGATTTTGTTAGTTCAGTGAAATCTGCTCTGGGCATTAGCTTTAACTTAGAATATGTGTGGTTTACAATATATAAACTGAAACAAGTATTGTTACTGTTAGCCTTCATTATCTATAGTTAGTACTGATTGAACCTGGCCAAATACTTTTGACGTCGTTGACTTACTTTTCCATGGCAATCATCTGCTGCTTCTGATGCTGGTAGTGGTACATCTGTGCACTCTGGGCCAGTTTACGGTCCCCAGGGGAAGGTACTCTCTCCTTCATGGGGCCCGTAACTCCATAGGCAGGGTACTCTACATCAGATGCTGCCTTGGCACTCTTACGGAATCTGACAGAGGAGAAAGACAGGAATGTTATTCATCAAGCATGAATAGAAGGAATTCAAGTACTAATGGAGGAACTTCAGGAGGATGAGCTGGCATCTTAGAAGGAATATAACATCTATGAGTGGAATTCACTGGTATATAGCAGCTACATAAAGCAGAAAGAGTATCTGGTGAAATTTACTTGGATATTAGTCTGATGTTTGTGGGTTTGGCAAGCGTGAAAGGAAGGAATTCAAGTACTAATGGAGGAACTTCAGGAGGATGAGCTGGCATCTTTGAAGGAATATAACAACTATGAGTGGAATTCACTGGTATACAGCAACTACAAAAAGCAGAAAATTAAGAGTATCTGGTGAAATTTACTTGGATATTAGTCTGATGATTGTGGTTTTGGCAAGCGTGAATGGAAGGACTTTAAGTACTAATGGAAGGACTTCAGGAAGATGAGCTGGCATCTTAGAAGGAACATATAACAACTATGAGTGGAACGCACTGGTATACAGCAACTACAAAAAGCAGAAAATTAGAGTATTTGGTGAAATTTACTTGGATATCAGTCTGATGTTTGTGGGTTTGGCTATTGGGTGAGCCACTTACACTGTATAGGTGGAGAGCTCAGTTCCCCAACTTAAAACCCAATAAAAAAATCTCTGTATGTACTATCTCTGTCACTGCCAGGGATGGAGGCATCCAGAGCTTCCTGAAGCTTGCACCTTCCTCCCTTGCTCCTATTCCTGACATTTTTTGTAAGGAGTAGTACTCTTTCTACTCCTTCTTCCCCTCTCCCCCCTCTTTTCAATTTCCATGCTGACTCAGGTGCATGAAAGGGTGAGGGAGTATCTGACTTTGTTGCGTGTTTTGGGGGGGGGGGGNGGGGGGGGGGGGGGGGGAAACACTAGCACAGAGAACCCCAGCAATGACTCTATAATTTTTTATCATTTGTAATATATGGGCTATTAACATGGACAATATAGGTGAAAACAATGGAATAGATTCCTTGGTACCAACAATTCAGTCTGTAGTCTTCCTCAGGAGTTCAATTCCTTACACTTATAAAGTGCATCAAACATTCTATAATTGTTCCCACATTTAACCAGTGAATGCTCACAACAAATCGAACACACCCACATCCAATGCCTGATAACAAGCAAAACAAAGAAAAAAAAATGAAAGAAGGAAAGAGGGTGTATAGGCAGATGAACAGACAGACGACAATTAATACAGACAGACCAACAGTTAGGCAGAGAGGAGAGAGATAGAAAGACATAGAGACAAAGTGGGAAATGGAAGAGATAAGCCATACAACAGACAGAAGAAAAAAGGAAATGAGAGAGAGGGAGGAACGATTTGTGTATATGTATCAATGTACATTTTTGTATGTGTACCAATGTTCATGAATGAGATGTATAACAATGTATGATATTGCACAACAAGTTCCCTGTGGGATAAATAAAGGTGCATTTGTATTCCATAGACTAATTCCCTGTCTGGGTTCGAGAGCATTTCATTTTCTATGTGTCACTGTACAGACATGCTCTGCATCTAAATGGCCTGCCGAAAGAATCCTAACTTTATATCTTTTGCTTACAAAACTACTGCTTTGCAATTAAGTGAAAAGTGATCATGAATATGTATCCACTCTGCTGAATATCCTCCTCCCTCTCCTCTCCTCTTTTCCAAACTGGCTAATGAGTTTAAACAAAACTGGCTAGAAGCTGTTTTGCTCGTTCATCAGCTTACATAATGGCTGACGCTAATGGGTGAGCAAAACAGATGACTAATGAGCGCTGCCAACCCACAGCATGCCCACTCAGACACATAATAGAAGGCTTAGGGATAGAAATTCCTCATTTGCAAGATAAATAGGCAAGTCCCACCCAGGCTGATGGAAAGAAGTAAATAATACAGTAGGAGAGGGCCTAACGAAGATGGAATTCCAAGCATTCATCATAGAATTTCAAGATACTGCGTTCTCATCAGCAGTGCTAAAGTCAGGCAAATGCTAAAGCAAGCTATGGCCCAGGACCTCGTAATCCCCAGGGGCCTCACACAATTTCAGGGTTATTTTTTTTTCTTGCTTTAGCTTTTTTTTTTTTTCTGTTACTTGTTAAGTTTAAACGCCTCAATATTAAACAATTAAAAGGCAATTATTTTTTTTTGGTGTGGCAATCCAAGGTTTCTTTCTGGTATGCAGCTTTGTGGTGCTGTCTCTTGTAACTTGTTTTTCTTTAAAGCAGAAAGAATAAACGTACCGCCTATTTCTCAATAGATTTCATTTATTTCACACAAAACCAAGGAAACTGACAGAGGAATCTCTCCTTCTGGTTTGCAGCTATGCGAGACCATCTCATGTAATGTCCTTTTTCTTTAAAGAAGATAGAATAAACGTACCACCTATTTCTTAACAGATTTCATTTTATTTCATACGAAACCAAAGAAACTGACAAAGGAAATTTCATAACTGCAGCTTTAGAAGTTTTTGAGAAAACTTGCCCAATTGAATAGTAAATACAGGTAACTGACAAAAATATACTGTTTAACACTTTAGTATGCAATTTTTCTTGCAAATTTCGCTGGATAGAGATGATAATTATATTACGCACCATATTACCTGCCGTGCAACCCCAAAGAAACTGTTTAGTGTATGTAGCACTTGTGTTCCAGCCTTTAAAGGTGAAACAGCTGACGTCGCGTGCTCTGCACGTCATTATGTTTATCAACAGTGGCTTAACCCTCTAGTGCCCAGCCCAATTTAAAATGGCACAAAAAGTCCGAGCTCCAGTTTTTGGATCACTTCTGGATCCACTATGCTGGAACAAGCATCAAAATGATAATTATAATAATAATAATAATAATGCGGTTTATAAGTCTCATATCCAGGCTAATGCCCGCTCATGCGACTTCACACTATTATGGTGGGGTGACGATCTTGGTTTGCTTTTTCTTTGTTCCACGAAATGTATCAGATCTGATACGCCGGGTACTAGAGGGTTAACTACCATCTAAATAGAATGGAAGCATAGCTCCCTCTATACCAGGAATCTTGCTGCATGTTGCAAACATGCGCGTTTTCATGCGCATTCAATGCATGTTAGTCTAGTAGTCTATCCCTGTCTTGAAAGCATTTTGTTTCTATTTGATCCTCTTTGCTTGAGCCATAATACTTAAGATCCATACTGTGTCCTCCATGGTCACTACGTGATCCAAATCAAGAAATCATGCGCAGATTTCATTTCGCTATAGCAGCCACAACAGAAGACATCTGTACTAACATTTTATCTGTTAAATCGAGACAAAATTCACACCGAAAACAAACCGAAGGTCAGACATTCATCCTCATCTAGAATGTCACCCTCGGTATATTAATCAAGCTTCATCACAAAGTTCAAAGAAAAAAAAACCAACAACAACATTGGCATCAAATAACTATTTCAACCACACGGGATAAGGGCTTTCAATCACTTCTATGAGACGCTTAACATCGAAGTCAGAGTGCTCTGATTCCCTAAGGATCCTTTTCTCGTGACTGGCTGGGCGTACATTAAAAAAAACTGCCAGTCAAATGAATACGCCCACACATAAACACAATCCGCGACCGAGGCAGGGTGGCCAGCTCAAGGTTCCAAGTGATACATAGAGTTGAATAAATCAGTGGCGTCGCCTGACAGGCTTTCCCTCTGGGTGTGGTGACAATAATAGGGTGATATATCGTACGTGCTTCGGGCGTATGGACAGTACTTTACCGCCCTATCGTCTGCCACTACCGTTTGGACAGCCAGTTACAGAGCACACAGTCGGCATTGGCAGTTCGTAACTACAGTAACAGCTCCAGTAAGTCAAGGAATACGAGGTTCTGGTCTTTGTCTCTGGCAGCACCTTAGATGCTTATCATGGTCGTGTGGCAAAAGCGAAGTCCATGAACGGGCAAAATGGCGGCATAGTAACAGAATGTCATGCCGTGACCATAGATCTTTATTTATAGATCTATGGCCGTGACCTCATATTCTTTGGACCCATTACTGACAGGCTAAATAAGAGATGTAATAAAGGGTCATAACTTCGAGCAGACTTGTCGTCGGGATTAACCCCCATCCTCGCCACCGGTGAACCGGTCGTTTTTCTATCCACAGAANCCCCTCGCCACCATCCACTCCAACACTCATATCCGACCCACAATTTGCTTCGCCTAGGTGGACAGAATTCGCCCATGTTCAATCTCAGCTACTTACAAGTACAGGCACCCTTTTGACATTTAAGTACATGACTGCAAAGCACTGTGTCTAATGAGTGTTGTAAAGGTACCCGGGTGGCATTTCGCGCTGAAGATGGTAACACCGTTGGTGCATGATCAGAGATAGCGTGAGCATCTCGATGAGTTTCATAACAAGAAGGGCATGATAGAGGAGAATCATGTAACAACACTGTATCTGATGAGTATAACTGTAAAGCTGCCCCGGTGGCATTTCGCGCTGAAGGTGGTAACACCGCTGGTGCATGATCAGAGATAGCGTGAGCATTTCGATGAGTTTCATAACAAGAAGGGCATGACAGAAGAGAAGCATGTAACAAGGATTCCAGAAAAGTATCAGTTACATGAATTTTAAACCAGGACTAGTAACTTTATAGACAATGGCTTTTTGAAACAACTTCTTGTTTTTAAATTGCAGAACAATAATTCATTAAAATTTAATGTCCGTGTGAGCCAAGACGGTACCAGCCAACTAGCCTAAGAGCTTCCAAAAAGATTAGGAGTACTTTAATAAGTACACGTATTTGGTTCCAAAGCGCCAAAGTAGCAAATGTCAACCGTAATATGTGGCAACAATACATAATAAACTTTCACAACATTAAGCCAATGACCTCTGCGCCTACTGAATCTACCTCGAGTGGTCCTGGAAACCAAATATTATCTAAATCTAAGCAAAATAATGTAGTCCAGACGACCTACAAGTAAAAGCTATAGGCCTAATCTCTAGGACATCCCTCGGAAATTACGAAAACCCAAAGGAAAATTACAGCTATTCGCTAGACGGTAGAATATCATACTTTCTCTCCCATATATCGCTGTAGAGAGCGTCCTTCTCACGCTGCCATTATCCCATCAGACGCTACACAATGCTGGCGCGAAATCATCTTCATACACGTAAAAGAAAGTAGGATCCAGATGCCAATTTCATTCATGTGTTAGATAATGCACCACCAGACTCAAGGCCTCTTCCGTTTTGAATCGGCTGCCATTTTAATATCACGTCTGCTACAATATTAGACTGTCTGTCTTCCTGACCCCTGCTTATAAATATGCAGACTGGCGCAAACACGCTTGTTACGGAGACCTTCATGCGAAGTTGGCATTTGCCTGAAACACTGAGTCCCGTGGATAATACAAAGTTATTACGACACAATTTAAAGCGTCTGGTGTCTTTCCTGATAACCATGTTCCAGTGTGTTACTGAATACAAGACTAACTCCCCATTTTACAAATGGGAGCAAGATGGCTTAGATCTAGCGCCTGGATACCCCATTATCAAAGCGAGATAGACAGGCAACGCACCAGAGGCGATAGAATACCTAGCGCACCGAAAGGCATCAAGGATGAATGCATTAGACTCCATCAATGACAAAGTTGGACCATAGCGGACGATCGGGCCACCCTCTACAAAATCATTAGAAGTGAAAAATGTTAAAGAAGTGAATTTTTGCCCGATTTTACCCGGCTAAATCACAGGCGAACATCTTCAAACCGTCCTCAAAATCTGGTTCTTCTACTATCCATACCAATGGACGAGTGGAGAAAGACAGCCTCCTTTAGATAGATAGATAGATAGATAGATAGATAGATAGATAGATAGATAGATAGATAGACAGACAGACAGACAGACAGACAGACAGACAGACAGACAGAGAGAGAGAGAGAGAGAGAGAGCGAGCGAGAGAGAGCGAGCACAAGGCGGCATTCCTCAGCTAAAAGAAGAAACAGATCTTTTATTCAATCCGTGTCCGAATTTCTCGTTTCGTCCCCAACACTCACCTCTCATTATTTAAAATGCGAGTCACATCCACCTCCACAAATATGGACGACATGGTGCTCTCCATCTTCCTCATCTACACTATAGCCAGAACAGAGCGAGTTCACAGTTCAAATTAGATGTTGTTGTGCCGCTTAACAGAGACCAGACCCACAGGAAGTCTTAGTAACTCCAATCTCAATATTGGTAAAAAAATCGACAAGGCAAATCAGTGTCCTAAGTTTAACATAAGATGCCAAGTTCGCGGTCTGGTTTATAGCAGCTCAATATGTCACACTAAAAAAATTCTCTACACGCTAATATCATATCAAAGAAACAAAAACAACACAAGTCATCACACAGTCATAGTCTACACGTTGATGTGCAGTCGACTCCGCTTAACCACAATCCAGACAACTGCAACTTCCGCTTAATCGCAATACACTGTATTTGGTGAATACCAAATGCTGTACTTCTATATTATAAAATCATTAGATAGACTAATCGCAATTCGTGTTAAAAGCAACTTTTTTACATGCTCCCAAGAAACTGGTATAAAGCTAACCTGACTGTATTAATTAACAAGATGTCCCGTTCAGACTGATACATTTAGAAGGTTTGACAGCAAACGTTACCATTTTAAGAATCCAAGAACATGGTCATATTAAGGCATTATGGAACTGGCCTGTTCTACGTGGTGTCTAATGGCACATACATTACGCATTATTTGTACGTCAAAACAACTGTGAGCTTATGCATTACCAATGAGATCTCTACTTACCATCGTAAGAATTCAGTTAGTGCATCAGTGGTGAATGGACTCTTAGTGGTGTTCAACATGCAGGGTTAAACGTAATTCTTACAATGGTAAGAGATCACATCTGCAATGCGTAGGTTCTCAAACAGTAATTACAGGGCACCGTTATTTTATGGTCCTCAGCGAGCTAAAAACTTTAATGATTCTATCCGTCTGTATCTCTAGAACAAAGATCACAGGATACACAAACAATATGGCGCATCAAACGTGCTATACCAGTAACGTTGTATAGTTCTATATGTTTACACCTATACTCTCACAGTCACAGGGTATTTTTAAGCTAGACTTCTGCGTTACAATGAAGACTTCAGCGTTTAATTACCAATCTATATCTGCCAGTTCATGTCGCAACACTATACAATAAATATCCGACACTGTGGACTTAAGGCCTACTACTGCACACAACAATATGGCCGACCGTCTGCTCACACATATGCACACACACACACCATGCATAAGACACAGCGCTCACCTATCAAGAATCAATACAAGGATATTATGACATAGCGAAGACATTGATCCCATTTTTTCACGATGAATCACACAAACACCTTGCACTTTTTCAGTATAACAGAGGAAGTCATTATAATGGGCTAAGGGCATCTAAGAGTTATCCTTCGGA
>JAWQUT010000499.1:29998-34998 GCA_033807755.1 Ellobium chinense
AAACTCATGCATAAATCATTATGTAAACAGACCTTCTTAATATGACTGCTTGTAAACAAATTTACTTATAAATGATAAATGCTTATCATCAACTTCTGCAGCTTCACACTTGTTAGCTGCTTGTAAATGAACTTATTTTAAAAAACTGCATATCAAAACAAACACAGACTTGTTAACAAATGTGGGCAGCCTGTCTTGACTGGTGAAAACTGACCTGGTCTGACAAAAAACAAGAAGTGCTGGACCAAAATTGAAATGTCAGATAGACATACTTCAAAAATTACTAATTTTGGACTATCATGTCTTTTTGATAAGACAAAATCTGATTCTATCTGCCAGAACACCCATGATACTGGAACGAATGTCCAACAACACATTGACCATTTCTGACATGTCCACAAACAGCTAGAAAATCCTACAAAAAAAAACTTTACTTATAAACCGCTTGTCACCAGAAGCTATAATTAGTATAATTTTAGAACCCCTGTCCTCATAATGCAAAAGAAAAACTTTGTTGTAATCTATTTGTCATAAGCTGCTATAATTTTAGAATCTCTGTCACCATAACGCAAACAAACTTACTTATAAACTGCTTGTCATCAGCTGCTATAATTTTAGAACCCCTGTCATCATCATCTGAAGGTGGATGTTGTAGTGGGGCAGCATGACCGGGAGCAGCGTGCACTACATCTCCATTTTGGCTTGGTTCATCTTGAGGTTGCTCTTGCTGTTGTTGTTGTGGTGGTGGTTGATTGGGGTCTGGGGGGACGTCTGCGTCAGCGGCACCGTCAGTGGGGTCGTTCTTGCTGGGGTCGGGGTCTGCGTTGGCATCCAGGTTGATGCCATCGTTATTGCTGTAAGGGTCAACAACCTTGTCTTTCTTGTCTAAAGGGTCTAGTGAGAGGACAGAAAAAGGTTAGGTCATAGTGTGGTAATAATCAACATACAGTTGACTCTGCTTAACTGCAAATCAAGGTAATTCTGGTAAATTGCAAGTTCTGTGTTAAACTGCAAGATTTTCCACATAACAGTAAGTAAGCTATGTTTCTATATAAAATTCACTAGACAATCGTATATTCTTTTAATAACAACTTTTTCCTATGCTTCCAAGATGTTGTAATTATGTGAAATTGGTACACAATTATACTATCATATCATCCTCGCAAGAAGTTCTCCAACCTGTCCAGTTTGTAGAAATATTTCTGGACAATTCCAGCAGATTGCCACATCAGTTACACTAATTTCTGAACAGCCCTGACTTTACAGCAACCAGTTTCGGTATATATAAGATTCTCCCCTGTTAGAAACTATCAAAACTAAATGCGATAAAGTTAAGGCTTTTCAGAACAATATAGCGAAACTGACGTGGTATTTTGCTGGAATTGCCTTTCTCTGACCTAGGACATATTTTCTCAAACACTGCCTACTGGTTTACTTGGGAATCAATGAGGAGGCAGCGTAGCCGTGTGGTTTGTGAGGTCTACTCAGACACTGAAGACTATCAAGTTCAATGTTTGTGTGTATGACTCGTGAACTGGGCGGTTTATGCTGTAGTGTCCTTGGGAGAGACTATTTACTTCCATTTCCCCACTCGACTCAGGTGTAAATAAGTACTGTACCTGACTTTAGAGCTGGGGAGACCAGGGCGCTGCGCTGCTGGCGACTCTGGGGAGACCAGGGCGCTGCGCTGCTAGCGACCAGCAATGACTGTGTTATGCATTTCATTTGTAATATTTATGTATTTACATGTATGATGAGTAGTGTTCTATATGTTTATAATATGAATGAGGTGTATAACACTATATAACGTTGTAAATCAATTCTGCTACCGGGTAAATATAAAAGTCGTATTTTAATTTTTCAGTTTTTTTCCAATGTTTTCCCATTTGATTTAATCCACAGAAAACCCTCTCCCTTGTCACACAGGGAAGAAAGCCCTTAGCGTTAAGCCAAAGTCAGAAGTCTTTAGAAGAAAGCAACTTGTGTATTTCCTTGAATTTTAGCACAAAGTTCTAAAGTGGTTAGTGGCAAGCTTAAGAGTCAACAGCCCGGACACATCTGTGACTCTGCCAAAAAAAAAAAAAAGCGCTATTTACTATTTCTAACGGCTTAGTTATGAGGGAAATGGAACACGATTAGCAATATTCTGGATATTCTGTTTCCTCCATCGGCTGATGGCCAAGGGCTAAGGCCGTATGCAGTTTGAGCAAATAGGTCAAATTTTATGATATGTAATTTGAGCAAATTTTTTTTGGGGCAGTTTGAGCAAATTGTTACCTGTAAATTCTCACATTTTTAGATGCCTTACTGCATTTTATTTTCATCCCTTCCTTTTGCCAGAACTGTACTGATGTATTCTGATGAATCTGATCCATCTTTATTATCAGTCCAATTCTGTTGCCCCCTACTCGCCAACGGGGAGGTGGAAGTGGGATTGACAATAGTGGTGAAATAAATTCACCAAAAACATCAGTGCAATTCTGGCAAATGAATGCGGTACAAAATGTGAAAATTCGCAAATAAAATGCTATGGTATACAATTCAGTTTATAGGAATTTGAATTATAAACTACAACTTAACTAACATAATATGGTGTTTCCATAATTTCTAGAATCAATACTTGTGATCGGTAAGAGATACTAGGTTTGTTCCGAGGATGACTGAAGAAACTAATGTCCCCAAAATATAATTATGATTCCAAATATAACTAAAATTATAATATGTCAGCTTTGATATATACCTCGTGACTAACGTTTAATTTAACATGAACAGGCACGAGAATAATACTAATAGAGTAAATCAAACGCCAGAGTGAGAAGTTAATGCAGTTGGATTTGTAACAGTATTACTACTGTTAACGAGCACAGCCTGTTCAAAACATTCTGACTGAGAAAAATTACTGTAACACCTCGAGCACTTGTATTCCTCAATTTAAATTGCTTTGCTCAAACTGTCGACAATCATTTGCGCAAACTACATATGTTTCTTCGCTCAAAAATGTATACGTTTTTGCTCAAATTACAAACAGCGAGGGCTAAGGCGTTATGCTTTCTCTGTGTGATCAGACCTGCTGGGGTAATGATAGTGTGAAGTCGCGTGAGCGGGCATTAGCCTGGATACGAGACTTATAAACCGCATTATTATTATTATTATTATTATCGTCAGGTATTTTAGGACGAGTTGTGGACTGCACTATATAGCTTGCAGATTATCCTTTTCCTATGCGACTGTGTTTCTTTGCTTCTATGTTTTTCACTATTGATTAGCTATCTAGTACGGCTTTTTCCTGATGACTTCCTGCTCTCTACATTCTTTGTGTGACACCACACTCATAAGATCTAAACTATATCGATTTTTTACTGAAGATTTCTGGGTAAACTTTTCACCACGAACAAAGGAGAAAGAGGTAAAAAATATTATCTTTAAATAAAAATAAATTGGTTTAAGGGCCCATGCACACTTTTGAAACAATCCGTTTATTAGGGGAAAAGATATTTTTAAAAAATCTTGTTCGTTTATTTGTGAAGCTGTATAGACTATTCTCTCGCTTTAAACAGAATGTGATGAACAGTCTTCTTGTAAAAAACAAGTCAAATCATAGATCTAGTCATAGATTATGAATCATTTCAAAATGCCACCGGAAGTAGACTATATATTTCACAAACAGAATTAATAAAGATTACAAAGGGCAAAGCTAGATAATCATGTTAATACCGTGTCCATACGGATCCCATATGGACCTCATGTGAAGCTACTAAATGGACTCATATGAAATCTTCTCATGAAGAAAATATCAGCCCCAATGAACGGGACAAATTCTGGACATATGCAGATAAGATGCTTGCTCACTATTAGTGACACGTGGAAAACATAGGGGCCTACCAGCGTCATGTAGTAAGTATGCAAGCCAGAATGGCCTCATGCAGGGAAAACATAAAGCAAGCACATATTTTAGAAGGAAGAAATCCCCATGCATTGCATTCTTATATCATAAATAGGAAACTTTCTTGTTCGGAGAGCGAGACAACAGAAAAATTTCAGGGAAAGATACCCCCGTCTAACAAGTGTTTCGGCCCTTTTTTGACTTCCTGACACTCTAAGGGGCTGGGCCAAATTTGGGTCATGACTCCTAAGTATCCTTCTATTGATTCCCCCCCCCCCCNTGATTTTTTTCCCCGCCTCGGGAGGGATTTGAACCCGCAACTTCCAGTTCCTTAATTCATTGCTTAATATCTTCTCTGCCACCGTGAAGCCATGGCGAAAGTTGCATTTTAGACTATTGTTATTATCATAATAATAAAACATGCCACATGGCTAATAGATAAAGTGCTCGTTGGAAATTTTCAGGTTCACAGCTTTCACTGAAAAAAAAAGAAAAAACGTTAGCGACAACAGCCCACATAAAAGTACAGTTTAGTGTCCCTATAAAGATATGGTCGATACTTCCTTATCGACAGCGCCCAGCTGTTGCAACAATTTATGAATTAAAACCTTTTAATTTTCACACGCTCCATCCCTCGCTTCAACCCATCACTGCGCAAAGATGATGATTTCCCTCTTTTAAAACCTTAAGGCGTCGTGCTTTGCCTGGGTTGATTTTGATCGTTTATAGACTGCTCTCTATGCAGCGCTAGATGCGAATACTCACTTCCGAAAGCTGAGCTGCTCGATATAATCGATTGATACTCCATTTAAATCATTTCATATTATGTTTCTTATCTTAAATTCATCAAAATTGTACTTATTAGTTGTAAACCATAAAACTAAATGCCTTCTGTGATACCATCCGATAGCATCTACACTTAACAGCAACCGTTACTATATTATTTGCCTGTCCATTGCATTTTTTTTTTCATATACGTATTGTTGTTACTAATGTTAATGCTCATGTGTTTCTTTGTAAAACCTGAGTAATAAAGAGTCTTGAATCTTGAATCTATCTACACAGTATTTATATAACACATGTGTAAAATTTAGCAAAAGCCTTTCTTCCTAAATGA
>JAWQUT010000499.1:39998-48837 GCA_033807755.1 Ellobium chinense
ATGGTGCATGGAATCTAAAATCACATATATTTTTTTTAATCGCTTCTGCGTCATTATCTGATGCGGCGGTTCAATTCCCTGAGTTTCTAATGCATGCAGGTGGAGGTTGATTGTTGAGACTTATCTTTTCATCTTGAGGTCTATAGTATAAGGGAAAAACTACACCTTAAAACCTAATTGTTTAAACAACTCACGCACATTTTTACACAACCCCTGCCAGCCTTCATAATGTAACAGGAAGAAACCAGTTATTGAAAATCAAAGGTATATATTTTTCTCTGAACGCTCCAGGCAAATCCAGTCTAAAGTGGCACAGTCAGTATCATGTGTCCACTAGTATACAATCGTACAAAGAAATCTACCAATCTGTTTTGCTATGTATCCATCTCTATAAAACGATGGTTTTATCTGACATCTTCCAAGCAATGCCAGAGTTCAGATGGACAACGGAGACTTACACCCCCCCCCCCCCCCCCCCCCCNCCCCCCCTCTTGTCAGGAGTTTAGAATGGGACGGAGAAAAAGTTCATTTGGCTCAACAACAACAAAAACAACAACAACGACGGCAAAGACAACAACAACAACAACAACAACAACAACATGCTGAGTGGTCCCAGTCATCATCATCATCATCATCATCCAACTATTAAAGAGCAGTCCCTGATCTACAGGGAAGTCATTTCTAATGAATCAAGGTGACATGCAATAAACGGCTAATTAAACGCAACGACAGCATCCGGCATCTCTATAATCACTGTGCGATACATCCTGGTTGTCATAATGTCATATATTGTAAGTCTGTGTGCCCATTCCTTTTAACAATGCANCCGATTATAAATATGTGGTCCCGCGAATTTCGCTTTAACCGTTGTTTGCGGTATAAGAATCGAACTTATATCTCGAATCCAGATAGGTCAATCGGCATAACAAAATAAACACCTCTTTAAGGCGATCGCTTTCATTAAGTGGCATACAACGTTGGTGGCCACATCAAACAGGTTTGACAGTAACCGGTATTGAGCAGGCCATGCTTGGCCGGCCAGCGACCCTCACCACAGCGTGGTGGCACTACAGGTGACCACTGCGTGACAGTGTGTGATTGATTTTACACTTGTCATCCATCTCTGACACTCGTTTATTATAACCTACTTACAGTGTTCCAGTCTTCACAAACTCATGAATGTCACGAAGCTGTGCATGGTCCTTTACAGGGCCTGATTATCGGGGAGCGGTGGGTTGGGAAGGGAGCAGTGGATTGGGAATGGTCGGTGGATTGAGAGGGCGGATGGATAAAGAGCTGCGTGTTGTTGTTTGTCTGGTTAGTGGACAGAGGAGGTGGGGATAAGAATTAAGTCAGATATGTTTAACAATGGAGAGAGAGAGAGAGAGAGAGAGAGAGAGAGAGAGAGAGAGAGAGAGAGTGGTATTAGCTAAGGATCCGTAAGTGTGAGTAAGTATCTCGTTTGTACTCTTACAGTTACGGTCTTCTGATGTCTTAATGTCATTTGCCATGTTTTATACACCAATTCTTTCTGATTCTTTCTCTAATCGCTCTGTCTATCTGCCTGTCTGTCCTCTCTCAGTCTCTCCCTCTCCTCTCTCTCTCTCTCTCTCTCTCTCTCTCTCTCTCTCTCTCTCTCTCTCTCTCGGGTTTAGTTCCTGCTCAAGGCTGTCTACAGTACTTCCTGTATTAGGTAATGAATTTGCAATGGAAAAAAAAAAAAGTTTCCCTCTGAAAATTCTCCACACATGCTTCATTCACCATCCCATTCAAGAAAAATCTGTGACAAGCATCGGAAAATCCACCCCTCATTAAAACTTGTTCATCGCGTGAAGCCAAGCAAAACAAAAACGCAAGCGTGCAAAAAGACTTAGATCTATATCTATTTACATCTAGATCTAGACTATTATTCCCATTTCGGCGTTGTTCCGTACAAAGTAACTCCTCCCCCCCCCCCCCCCCCCCCNTCCTCCCTATACTACTTGAGGGCGCTTGCATCAGCCTTAAAGGTACACAAAAATCTTCAAGACACGCTCGGCTTCATTTCTTTTTATATTTTTTCCCATGACGTCATGAAGCTCGTCTTTCTAGAACAGGATATTTCTCAACATTTATCAGTCGACCTACCCCGTGACCGAATCGGGGAGTATTGCTTACCATTTCGGACCCACCGAATCCTTTTTTTAGTAAAAAACGGTCACTCAACAATATTTACATTTTGATACAATATAATACGCTCTACAAGTACTTCCTGGAGTTTGCACGGCGTTACCTTGAAGCTGGGGAACCCGGTACCCCATAATGAGAACCTCTCTCTAAAATTTGTGTCAAAAACAAGCGTAAATCTCGCTCGTTCAACGATGGAGTAATTAGTTACGAGCAGTTTAACACAATATCATCTCGAAGCTTTTGGGACTTTAAACTGCACTGCTGTCTGCAGACGCTTTGGAATGACGTCTTTTCTTTATTAAAAAGCAGGTGTTTTCTATACCTTCATCGTGTCTGGTGTTGACAGTTTTAGGTTTCAAGTTTATTTCAAATTTAAGCCTTCGGCCAAACATTTTACATTACATACAGTACGATATTCTTCGAGGCAAAAGAAAAAAAAAAGTCTCAAGCAACATTAATGACGCACCAGTTTTGAGTTCGTGGAATATTTCTGATCCCGAGTATACTTTGGTTTAAAAGAAAAAAAAAATCAGCAACTCCGGACGCCAGCATCATTTACAACATGTAGTCTATGCGGGTTCTGTAGTTAGTGTAAACTGTGAACTATACCATGTAAAATGTATACTGTAAAGCTGTTAAGACAGCGTGAATTGATGTAGTCCTATTGGTTTATTCCATTCATGTGCCGTCCCGTCGAATATCGTTTCGTTGGCCAGTATATCACGGTTGTAGTCTGGGTTCATATGAAGCAACTTGTTAAACTTCTCAAAACTTGCGGGTTTCTTCAATCTTTCGTGGGATTCGTTTTTTAAAATTTTTTTTGAGAAAGCCCACATCTACATGTTCCACGTTATAAATAGGGGACTAGTGGATTAGTAGCTGGATCAGTGACGTCGTTGGGATCCTGAAATCGGCATGGCTATGACGATGTGAAAGTTCTACTCCATCTCAGACTTTACAACGACATAATCATTACTACTGTGTACATGTATACTGCAACCAACTTAAGTTTCCATCTTACGGATTAATAATGTTATCGTATTGGACCTCGTGCCCCTCTCTTAAGAACACTTTCTAAGTGTATTATGATATAGGATACATACTCCACTTTAAACACTATCTGGTTTGTACTACTAATAAACAACAACAACAACAACAACAACAACAATAAACATTATTTTTTAAAAGACACAACATATATACAGAATATACAGAATAAAATCTTTGCCGTGCACTCGTTACCCTAATTTCCCCGATTTTCTCTAAAGCAAATAAGGAAAAAATATATCCATTGTTATTAATGTGCCATATAAAGGCTATAATTTACAGCTTACATACACACTACAAAGATAAGACAGTTGATGCAAACTCTTAATCTGAGGAAAGGATGAGAATTTACAACGATCTCGACGCCATAATTTCATCATGAAAGGATACTGGCGTTCTCAAAATGGAGGGGAACAAAAAATCTGAAATCGATAGATAATAAGATAATGCAATCTCATTCAAGGCCGTTCCAACTCCACGTAGCATAATATCTTTTTCAATCATTATCCCCATTGTATTTCATCGCATTGTTAAGACCACAAATCCTCTGAAGATGCCCGGAAAATCAGCAACAATCCCAATTTTGCAATTACATTATGAAAGGGGAAAAAACAAGCACGGTAAAGAAAAGAAACGAATCAAAATCAATGGATCGATGATAAGATAAAATGAGGCCGCTGAAAACGATTACATCTCCACGTAACATAAATTATTCTGCCATTTATTTTATTCCCTTTGTAATCTCATCCTACTGTCCACACCACAAATCCTCTTTATCGGAACTATAAACACGGAGAGAAACCCCATCCTCGTCCTTTCCTTGGCAACCTTCCTAGCTCCCTACGTCATACAGTTACTACGATTTCAAAAAAAGGAAAAAGATAGGGCAAATTTCGATACAGCTGTTACTGATTCAGGATCGATATCAGAGGTTTTCAAACTGTACTCACGCCTTGATCAATACTGGGGCGTCAGGAATTGGTATTAGGCAAATATGGCATTTTGTGACTCAATTCGATACTAAGTATTACAGTAATGATACTGATATGTCATAATTACTAATGTTTTGTGGGTTGTTTTTTTTTTCGTCTCGTGACAAAGAAGGTTCTTGGTTGAAAGGGGAAGGGGTGAATCATATTACCTGATGGACAGAGGGACATGTCTATGGATGGATGGATGGATGGATGGGCGGATGGATGGGTGGATTGATGGGTGGATTGGTGGGTGGATTGACGGGTGGATGGATGGATGGATGGATGGATGGATGGATGGATGGATGGACGGGTGGATTGATGGGTGGATTGACGGGTGGACGGATGGATGGATGGATGGACGAAAAAAAAACACAAACTCGAGAGAAACAAAAAAAAATTGACAGTTAAAGTATAACTATATGCAAACCAAGCTTTCGTTCTCTCGCACATGTAGCATTACAACTGATAGCCAAACACCCTTCTCAAACCCAGTGTGATAACCGCTGGCCCACATCCCCCTGCCTGCAAACAATGGCGCACAGATGTCCCAGCAATTCATTAGTAATCAATACGCCAGCACTAGGTAGATCTTACTACGGTAAACATGTGGGTCAGTCAATATGAAAACACAAAACTGCCCTCGTGTCAAAAAGGTACGAGTGCATGTCCGATATAGTGCATAAATACGTCTTTGGAGGCTACAGCAGGTGTACCCTATTCCCAAATCAGTGTGTCTCAACAACAGAGGTCATAGGGGTCCTTTGTTGGTAACAAGTATATCTTCATAACGTCTCCCTTCTGCTGGTCTTTTCGCATGCCTACAATTAGATGCCTTCCCAGGCACAAGAGAATAGGAAGGAGGTGGAGAGAGGAGGAAGGACTCAAAATAAGCTGACAATGCTGTTTGATGGATCATACCCACGAAATGGCAAGGAAGTAGATTGTGCATGATACTACACTGAATCTGTAAGGCTCTGAAAAATGAGAGAATACACCCATAAACATACACGGAAAAATTATCAGAATATTATTCCGAAACTACAAGAGATGTGGCCTATCTTATTCAGCGTTTCGTCGTATGGGCGTTTCCCTTCAAAGACAATCCTCTCTTGAGCATCAGAAGGGGTGAGTAGATGCAACATTCGCCTTAAAAAGTGGCCATAGCTCCATCATTGCCACCTAACGGAAGAAGTTTACACACCCGCTCGCTGGCTGAACTCCACCTGACTGGATCAGTGGCCGCATGCATATTCCTTACGTTGATTAACATATTGCGTTAACTGCAGTGAACACTACTAATGTTTTGTGAGTTTCCCGTGGTTACCGCAGTGCGTTAACTAACGTAAGGATTATACATACGGCTACAGTTCACTTTGTCTATGATGAACTATTACTTTATAAACAAGTCTTTGGTTTGGCAAGTTTGCTGATACAGTATCGTCGTTTCAGATATCCCAGCAATGAAACAGACACGAGCTGGACAGCGCAAGACAAAACGGTACAATAAACGTTAGGACAAGTTCGATAATGCCTTGTCAATTTATTATCAACATGTCGTATTCATAGGTTTTAAGGTTTGCTCCAGAAATCACAAGAAAGAATAATGTCCCTATTCGGAGGTTCTGACTGCAACAAAACCAACCTGCGGAGAGAGGGAAAGAGGGACGCAAAGCAAATTATTGATGGAGTGGGTGATTGGGAAAGGAGGTATGACGAAGACGAAAAAAAGACACGCGTAGGAACAAATTAAACATAACTTGTCGCCTGAAGTTACTTTCCCTATAAATATTTACGAACTTTTATGTAAAAACTGTATCATGTTTCTATATTATGCATTGTATCTGTCATTGATTAACATATTGCAATGTATTGCATTCCTGCAAGGATATTGCAAACGTCGATATCTTACTTAATAACTGTGTAGCCATTTCCCCGGAATATATGTACACACAAGCTACGTAAACAGCGACCGTTATTAAAGAACAGCGTACAGGGGAATACACGTATGAGGTGCATTAAGATTGCTATCAATGCGTGTGTATTATTACATAGGAAGTAACTGCAGCCATGTGAAAAATGCAGGCCTCATGTAACATTACCGTAGAACGATCATTCTCCGCAAGTGCAGGCTTTCTAAAAGTTCAAGAACTTACGTTACACTGGTTAGCTGGCCAAGTTCCGTTATGTTATTACAAGTTTATTTTAAATTTAGGCCTTCTGTCAGACATTGTAGGTTGCAGGAGCCTAATTGGTAAAAAAAAAAAAAATTGGACTATCAGAGTCGATAGTAGCAGAGTATAAAATCTGTCCTTTGGACAGCTTGTGTAGAAATAATCATATAACATGAACCAACATCACAAAAGTGGTAAAATTCAGTCTTGAATTTGTAAAAAATAATTGTTACAGGCAGTGTTTCCCAATGGCTTCAGCGGATTTCATTTGTACGGGCCTGTGTGCAAAAGAAGACCAAATTTTAAAACCTTTTTCATGTAATTTTAAATTTTGAAAAATCTAAATGAACGACCTCCATCGTGAACAGTATATGATTTGAGCACAGTGGTGGCACCAGATCTGCAGACTAGTCTTGGACATCTTGGAACGTTCCTGCGATAAGCATTTTTTATTAAATGGTTCGAAGAGGCTTTTACAATTTGGCTCTTGCAACCTCAACGTCACACCCAAAAGTACAATATCCACGGCAAATAAGGAAAGACAAAAAAAAAGTGTAGTGCAATCACGTAGTTATAGTGTTCAAAGGTCACACAAAAGGCAGAGATCATTTCAAAGTTCTGCTGCTTTGTTTGAATTTTCACTTCTAAACAGTGATCCAGTCACTCGGGCAAACAACCCAAAAGCACCAGTTCAAATAACACATCTTTTGTGAATTTTTGATTGTGTTCAGTGGCTTCTTCATGCAATCTCGATGTCACAAATTTGAGCTTGCGATGTTTTATATATTATGATGGTCCAGCTTGTCGCTATAGTGAAACAGGTGTGGTTGATAAGTATTTAGTGTCAACATAAATGACAACTTCAACCTTTCATCAATGCAACTGAATCAAATATTGGCAATGACCGAGTGATTAGTAAAACCACTATCCCTTCATTAATGTTATATCGTAGATGGGTGAATGCCTTCGTTTTCAACGCCAAACCTCTGGGCGGTGACCTCAATCGATAATAGTGGACAAACGATCCGCACTGTTGTCACAGAGAGTCAATTTCCTTTTGTTTACAAACATGTCATCCAGCGTTATGGGATACGGCTCATTTGCTGTGTAGATTAGACCTATGCGTTGATACTGTATTTAACTAGTCTAATGTCCTCACTGATGACTATGTCATTAAGGGTGGCGCTGGAGTATGGCGGTTAATGGCGTCTTTGCACTGGGCTGTAGGTTGAGAATGATGATGTTTTCAAACCTCCGTTTTCCAAAGCCTCATTTTTTCAACTGAGAGAAGGTGATGCACCGGTGAACAAACATCTCAAATGAAGTAACCCCATACATGAACCAAACTGTCGGCACTGTGCCCACCACATGGAGTCAGTTGAACATCTGCTGATCCACTTCCACTGCCCACACTGCCAGACCTGCGAATCCGGCTCCTTCCACAACTCCCAACCATTGACAACACATGCACTACACACATTAACAACGTAACTGGGGAACACATGTACAATTTGTTCGACAGACAATGGGCTGTCTGTTAAGAGCGTGTTGCTCACAGCTAAAGGGAATATATCATCATCATCATCTGCAAACGAACCTTTGAGCCGCCTCAGATAATATCCAGGGACTCTCTCATGTAGTGCTTGAGTTTAGAATTAGGAAAGAGAAAGCACACATAAGAGAATTTGTAGACAATACTAATTATACTTTGGGACTGTCTATCGGGTGTTGTTCTTTGGTTTTTTTTTTTAAATCCTGTAACTCTGCCCATACTGTAACTCTAACTCTAAACCAAGCAAGAAGTGGGAAAGTCCCTGGATATTTCCCCGCCCCATAGATTTTCAGCTTTTACTAAATAACACACAGCAGGATCTCACAGCATCCAATTCGCACAACTGGAACACTCCAGTTTGTGAAGTGTCTGGGATCATGAGTACAACACTGAGCGTAAGGATGCACAGCCGTGCAGCATCAAAACGAATAAGGCGGTTTTACCAGTAAACCAATTTCAAGTCGTGAGGTACAACTATAAGTGAACTATTTATTATGATCCCATATAACAAGTAGTATGAAGCAGAGGTAGTTATGACACATTGAGGAGTGTGGTCGTTTTCCGAGAACATCAGATTGAAAATCGGCAGGCATATTGGTAAGTAAATTATTTATGATCGCACATTGCAGTAATCCATGGAAGAAGTATGTACCTGGACGAGGATGGCGATTTTCCGAATGCGTCAAATTCTAAGTCTTGAGATACAACTGTGGGTGAATACTATTCATAATCGCATATAGTTGTGATCGAAGGAAGACGTTTGAAATACACTGTTATTACTACCTTCCTTCTCAAAAGTTACCTTGTATTGTACGACCATTAAGGAGTCTACGTGCACATTGCGCTGAATGTTTCCTGCTTTTCCTGGATGCCCAGTTTGACCCAGTGTTCATGTTTTCTAATTTAATTCCATGCCCCCCCCCCCC
>JAWQUT010000499.1:48844-64096 GCA_033807755.1 Ellobium chinense
CCTTCTTTCCTCCCCATAGGACCTTTAAACAAAACTTTCTAAATTACTGAGTAATTTCGTGGGGGAAAACACAAGTGCCAAAGTGACGGGCAAATAAATAAATCTTGGAACAGCACCAGCTTGCTCCAGGAAACCTTGCCAAAGCACTCGCGACAATGGAACGCTAATGTGATAACCAGAGGTTCGCGCGGTCAGCCTTGGAAAGCCCCATCCAATTCAATAACATGTTGCTCGCTGAGAGGTGAGATACGAGATAATCTTGTGCTTATCAGAAATATATGTTTATCAGTAAATGAATGTGCGGTTCCACCCCTGCTTCACCCAATCACCGGCTGTTCCCAACAACAACAACAACAACAACAACAACAACAACAACAATAGGGCCATATTAAGATGACGAGAACGGTCTGATGACGACTCTCGTCATCACCATCATCAATATGTCCACCTGCAGCACCGGCTTTCATATTACCTGAACCAGGTCAACCATGACAGGTACTGTAAATGCTTGTGTCTTCCAGACGAACAAACTTGTTACGGAAAGGAAAACAGACAAAAAAGTGAGGAGGGGGACTGGGTTACGTGCTGTATTACAATTAAAAGAAGAAGACTCCAAAAACAATATAAAATTGTGAAACCAGACTACTGTCACCAGCATCACCATTATCACTATCATTCTGCAACTCCAGCTTTCGTATTACCTGAACCAGGTCAACTATGGCACGCACTATTAATATTTGTGTCTTCCTGATAAACAAACTTGTGGCGGGGAGGAGAAAAGACAAAGAAGTGAGGAGGAGGACCAAACTAGGGTAACAAATTGTGTAACCAGACTATGGTGGCGGTTTTGCACCACATCGCATTAAAAAAGGAGAAGAGCCAAGAAATAAGGAAAGCAAATGTGTAAACAGGCTATGGTAAGAGATTGTATAAGCAGGCTAGCATAAGAGACTGTATAAGCAGGCTAGCATAAGAAATTGTATAAGCAGGCTATGATAAACTGTGTAACCAGTCTACGGTAAGAAATTGCGTAACCAGACTATGGGTGAATAGTATCTTAACTACAGTGTATCGATCTCCTGAGAACTGACGTCATACCAGAACCAAGCCAGCCAGCAGCCTGGTCCTCAGCCGGAAGTGACCTACATTCTAAGCTCCGCTGATGCTATAAACTTAAGAAACGGCTAAATAGTGATAATTGCTTTAGGATCGAATCACTGTCAAATTATTTTTCTTCTACGAGCAATAGTCACTGCCAAGATGTTAACAAAGAGGAGCAAGATCGATTTAAGAATCGTAGAGAGAAAACAGGAAGAGAACTTAATGTCTAAACATTACGCTTCCCGTAAACACGTCGCGGACAGTAACATTACTATTTTCAGCATCATAATCACCATTAGAGTGTAAAAGACAGTGTGTGCAAGTTCTCTCTCTCTCTCTCTCTCTCTCTCTCTCTCTCTCTCTCTCTCATCATCATCATCATCATCATCATCATGATCATCAATTATGAGAAATATAATCACTCAATTACAACAGATTGGAGAGTTGGAGAAACAAGACGAATCAAACGCTGAACAAGCTATGATTGAAACCGATAGCGACATTGAAGACTAAAACCAATATTTAATTTCGGTATACGCTAATTAACCCTCTAGTGCCCAGCCCTATTTACAATGGCACAAAAACTCCGAGCTCCAGTTTTTGGATCACTTCTGGATCCACTATGCTGGGACAAGCATTAAAATGATAATAATAATAATAATAATAATAATAATAATGCGGTTTATAAGTCTCATATCCATACTATTGCCCGCTCATGCCACTTCACACTATTATGGTGGGGTGATGATCTTGGTTTGCTTTTTCTTTGTTCCACGAAATATATCAGATCTGATACGCTGGGCACTAGAGGGTTAAGCTACAGTTTACGGTCTCAGAAAATTTCAGAAATTTGGTGATGGTCATTTAAAAAAAAAAAAAAAATTAACATTTCATTAACCGGCAAGCCCGCCACGCAAATTAGTGAGGATATGTTGTATCTTACAACTATCCAATAATATTCTATCATCCTCAGGCTGGTCATTGTTATAGTCTGTCACAATATTAATCGAGAAGCATCTAAGACGCGAGAAATATTGGAAAGAAAAATGGCAATAAATACGCGCGAACTTTTCGCGTTCATTTTGACGCAAATTGAAGCTACTGAAAGCGTGAACATAATACACAAGGCATGCATCGCCCCTGGAAGAGTAAACCAATTAGAACAAGAAATATGTAGAAGCTGTTTTGAACATCTCATGTTCAAAAGGAACCTGCCTGCGTAGTTTCAGATTCACAGGTGTTCAAACAGCCGAGGTATGGCCTGCAGCAACTTGAGAGGTTTTTTTTAATCTTTCCTTTTCATATTGGATTCTCCCCATCTTGCTATTGAAAGGAATACTTTTTTCCCCGCACCCAATGTCCTGTTTTGGTCTACATCATTGTGATATGAATTTTAAAAGTTTTCAAAGTTCATATAACTTAAGCCTCGTGAGGCATAAACCTGGCACTGAAGACAGAGAACGTTTAAGATATCCTCTTGCCAACTAGTCCAACGTTACCACGAACAAACTCTACCTCGCCATAAGGTAATGAGAGAGCGTTTATCAATGTTTGAGCAAGAAAAAGAGAGTAGCAAAATGATTAAGAAACGGTAAAACCCAGCATTCTAGTTGTGATACAGAAGGATATCATTAACTCGGATTCCAGACGATAATCAAGAATTTTGTTTTTTGGTTCGATGTTCGAGCTCATGCGTAAACTCTGACTATGTGACAATATCATGTGACTCAGACCCAGATTAGAGCATTACAATGAACATGCAGGTTTTCGAGCACATAAGAAACAGATTTTCAAGGTCCTTAGGGCCATATTAGAAAACATCCCTTAAGTATTGTATTTGTAACATCAGCTATCACTCGACTTGCTGTCACTTTTACTAAGCATTTCACTAACCTAGCAATAACTAACCTAGCAATAACAGGGACTTTTCAGCTGCTATGGACACAAATCAGAATCGGTCTTCTTTCCTCTTCGCAAACCATAAGGGAAGCAAACATGCATATACACAGCAATAGATGTTCCACCCCTTCTCAACCTTTTTTTCTTATATATCTTCTTTCGCTATTATTTTTCTTTCTTTCTTTCACATACCAAAAAAAACCAAAAAAAAAACCAAAATAACAACAACGATGTAATGAGTCGAAGTCGTACGTTATGTAGAACATGACCCGCGACGCACATTCAATCCATCCAGGAACCAACGAAATGGTCATCAGTAATTCTTGAAACCTGCTAATTTTCCGTCCATTTCCTGCCTTTCCGCAGCGCTCATTTCTATCAATAAACCGCGGAAATGGTGATCTACAGAGAGAAATGAATGCAGTAGACGAAAGACGACCATGTGTGGGAAACATCAATCTTCTGGAGTCACTGACCGGATAGACACAGGAGACTAAAATAGGGTCGAGGAGAGTAACTCACGTTGAAATTAGGTCAAAAGTTGGTGGATTGTTATTATTTGTCAAGGATGACAGAAAATTACCAACACTCAGCGGAAGCTAGGTCAAACACAGTGGAATGGCCCACTACGAATACAACATGTTCTACAGTGATGGCTACTAGGGTATTACAAAATTTAATTATTACTAATGTTGAAATCAGATACAACCACAAAAAGAGGGAATACCAAAGATCCCTGTATCATTTGGGGGAAAGGATGTGTGATTCACGGCAACATATATACGCACGTTGCCCCTTCTACAAATTAAAAAGAAGAAGAAGAAGAAGAAGAAGAAGAAGAAGAAGAAGAAGAAGAAGAAGAAGAAGAAGAAGAAGAAGAACAACAACAACAACAACAACAACAACAACAAAAACAACAACAACAAAACACTCCCCACGAAGGTTTAACAAAAACAAGACTTTATGAAAACGTATGTCAAACTTAATGTTCAACCAATCTGTCCTATAACAAACTGCAAATGAGGATTAAGATTATTTATGCGAATGGCATGTGCTCTGTGTGTGTGTGTGCGCGCGCGTGCGTGTGTGTGTGTGCCCGCGCACGCGCGTGAGCGCATGTATTTTATTATTTTCCTAAGATGTATTTGTGTATTTATGATGCATTCACCATACGCCAAGACAAATTTTCCTTGTGGATGAACAAAAAGACTTGCTTATCTTCTCATCTCATCCATCATACCAAGTACAAACACCAAGGAGACAAGTTTTCTTAAAATATTGCGACCCTGTCTGCCCCTTATTGCAAAACACGATCAGCACGCATTGACAGAGGCGTGCATTAATTTGAACTAGATCTATGAGGAGAATGGAGTCTAAATTAAGGTGAAAATCGATAATCTCTCTGCCTTACAAGTACATAAAGGTTAACTGCTGTCGACTCAGCTTTTACTCAGAACTCAGCATCAAAACTCATAAGAAGTATAAAAAGGTTAGTCTACGACTCGAGATGCTGCGGTTATTCCAAGACTTTTATGTCGAAATTATAGTAGGCCTACTCTGGCGTTTCATGTGTCTGTAAATTGTTGTGACTAAGCCGAAGTTATGGTTAGGGTATAGGCCTATGCGATTTGGCAGCGTCAGTTGTCAGTATTTGTTTGTTTGTTTGTTTTTCATACCATCATTTAAAAGCTTTATTTTTTGACGCCATATTTTCGCATAGGGCATGGGGCATAGACGGCATTTCTTCCGTTCTTTCTTGCTGCTAAAATGCAGGAAGGCGTATACAGAATCAGTGCAAGGCGTATGGCCCTGTCCTCGTCTCCTTCTGTCTCAAGACCAAGGGTTTAAGGGATTTCTCGAGGTAAATTTCCGGAAAATTTCCGCTTGTTTTGACTGCTGACAGTGAGTCAAAACACAAGCCAGTGACTTGCTGGCTGTGTAGGTCTTGACTAGTTATGGTCGCTGCACCAACTCTCACGTTAGCAACACGCGGCATCCTGAGCTCACCCAGCTCTGCTGCTTCAGAGGGTCTTCCCTCCTCTTTCCCTTCCGCTCCGGTGTCGGAGGAGGATATGGCAAAGAATCATCGGTGGTCTGTATGCGAATGGATGAGGCAAAGATATCTAAGTTTGACAGACACCATTGATAAGACGTTCTTCTAATAAATCTGAAACCGCCATGTTGCCGAGTTTTCTCCTCTGGTGATGGGAAAAGACGTCACATGTCTATCAAACCTCTAATAGGTGTGCCCCCTTCCTCACTGACTGGCGCGCACTGCCTAAAAATGTATCCCAGAATTCCCTGAATACCTGATGGGCCCCAGTATCAGTTTTTACTGCATAGACAGCCCATCACAGGCGATGTGGATGATTCTGTCGTGCTACGATTAATGAAGATGTATGTGATAAACTTCGATTAAAAAAAAAGGCATCGTCCGTTTCCTCACAACTGCCCCCATCGACCGAAACCCTCCTGTTAAGCGGATTGTGTCTAAGAGCATTAAAGACTGCCGACCCGATAGCGCATTTCTCAAGGACAGCGTGATATTTACATGCTTTTTACCGAAGCAGAAGAGTCTGCTGTATATGTCGAATTTCCTTTAGACGCAGACCTTGGCATTATCTGAGGGTATCAGGTCATGAGGTAGGGGATGGGTGACGGCGAACTGGAGCACCATACTTTTCTGCACTGAAATGTGCAGGGCAAGATTTTGCGTGATCTTGTCCTGCTCACGTACGTAGAACATGGTATGAAAGAAAGAAAAAAGAAAGAAAGAAAGTGAGAAAGAAAGAAAGAACAAGAAAGAAAGAAAGAAAAAAGAAAGAAAGTAAGAAAGAATGATAACAGTGAAAACAAAACGACAGCAGTAGAGCTGGTGCAGCGCGCTATCATAATGTATTTGCCTCACGTATTTTTGCTTCCCTTATGTTGAATGAAATCAGAATATTCTATGAAATACTTAAACTGTGTGTCCTTGATGTCAGTTCTGACACTTTGTCAGTTTTATTATTATATTGTTATCGTCCTCTTTAGATATGCTCCGATAAGGCCTCAAATTTGCAAATTTACGTGAAAATGTCAATTCTTACCACTGATTTTCTCATCCTACGCCGTTTTGGTTAATAACAGATTCTCGTTTGTTTCTTCTCTCTCTCTCTCGCCTCCTCCTTCTCTCTCTGCCTGCCTGCCCGTCTATCTGTCTGTTACCTTCGCACTGTCTGTCTGTGTCTCCATTCCTCTTGTCGCGGGCCCAAAATGTGAGCTAACCCGATTGATTTTTGGGATTGCTCGCCTTACACCGTTCGGGGTCATCTAAGCCGGGCAGCCGAGCTATAAATATCTACCATACAGGCGTTCGTAATCTTCTGCCTCGGGTCATTGGGAAGGTAGGGGGGTCTAGGCCTAGGCCACTGGAGAGATGGCGGAGTGGTAAGGGGTGGGGAAAGCAGGGCAGGAGGAGTAAGGTGTTAAGAATTACTCGTATTTTGAAGGTCTAGCTCGCGGTGTTGTCAGCAAGAGTACAAAGTTTACGTCACGAGTACATCTAGCGAAGAAAAGACACTGGACAGATAGTGGAAAGCAAATCTCCTATTTTTTGTTGTGTTTTGTTTTGTTTTGTTTTTACTAAACAAGTACTTTACAAAGATCTGATAACATTCTCATCGTTTGGGCCAAGTCACTGAATATGTGTTATGAGGAGTGTCGTTTTATCCGACTAGAAAAAAAAAAGCAGTCGGGATTTTTGAATGGGAGTGTGCGAAGCAGGAGAATTTTTTTGTTTTTGTTTTGTAGTAACAGGGATCCACAATATCTACTGAAGCCTCTACACCCCTTGCTCGTTGCATCTCTTTTCTGCACCCATATACCGTAGCATTCAAGTTAAATAAGGCTTCCTCAATTAAGCTCCCATCTGTTCCTTTGCCATTATTTATGCGTGTGACAGGAGCGACCTATTTACACTTTGACCTACGTTGCAATCTATGAAAACACAAACTTCCCGCTGCGCAAAACTGTGCATCCAAAATACAGTGTCGCCTATAACGCGGCTAAAGGGGCACATAGAGTTTGGGTCGGGACAGTACATGCCAAGGCAATTTCCAGTGTACAACACTGACAACAACAACAACGATAACAACAACAACAACAGCAACAACAGCATAGTCTGCCAAAAATCTGGCACAAAAAAAAAAAATCTTAAATTCTCAATATTTATAAGACATTCTACCGTAGACACAACTTTAGCTCGAAAATCAGAAGAGTGTTTGCTTGTTTACGGCGTTTTCAAAAGTTACTGAGCTATAAAGAAGAGATAAAAACATAATCACGCTGCGTAATTTGGCATACAAAAGGTTTTGATGATACAGCAGTGTATTCTCCAGGCCATATGAGTTGGGGGAGATTTTCCTCCCTTGTTACAGATTTGAGGGGGGATTTGTGAATTTTTGGGAGAGATTTTAGCTTTCCCAAGTAATGCAGGAAAGAAGAGGAGATTGACACGCGTTCAATGTATTTTAAAAGGGAATTTGGAAATTTAAGGGGCAAGTCGCGCCATTGCACAGACTGGAGAGAAAGTTGGATACGGTCTATCATTCCATTACATGTATCATGACAACACTTGAATAATTCTAATACTCGTGAGCTACATTTAAAGAGAAAAACTAGGTCTACATGTACTTTAATAAAGACGAGATCTAGTCACAGCTAAGCTATACATCCTAGTATATACATCTGTTTCTCCGCCATCATTCATTACGGTGACAAGCGTGACCTATTTACACCAACAGACTTAAGCTTAACACCTGACATTGATGAATTGCTGCCGGAAATCAAACTAACCTTATGATAGTGCCTCAGTGCAAACACAAACAACCATCAGGAAAATTGAATAAACAAATTACAGCAGTCTCTGTCCTCTTGTCCTATTTCTTCCCTGTCCCCAAAACACACATAATATGACATAATTCCGCTCATCCCACGAAGGGGCGTATGCGACATTCTGGGGATTTTGAGCTGAGACTATATTCCGAAAGCCCAAACCGAGATCTCTGTTCTCATGAAGTGGCGTATCGTTAGCTCTATTAGGATCAGAGATATTAAACATTCATAATTATGCGTATACTATCAATTCTCAATCTCAGTGAAACTTTAAAACACTCTCCTGAAAAACTAACAAATGTCCCAAACACCCCGTCATAAGATGACCAAGGAGATAGAGGTTTTATGTTAAGGTATAATTCGTTACTAAGACGCGGTGTTCTTAAATTGGGTATAATAGAATATGGGTTATCGCAAATCCTTAGAAGCACGGAAAATGCTGCCACTGAGAGGACCGTTATGTTATATCCATAGGGATCTATTGAGTTTTCTGAAAACGTTTGCGTTTATGCGGAATTTGCGACTGAGTACAGTGTCCTGAAACAGAATCGACCACGCGCCATCTGTTGCTGAGAAGACAAAATCTAAATGTGAGTAAGAAGAAATGATGTTCTCCACCCATTATTTTGAAACAAGATAATACAGAGTTTGAAATCTGGATTTCTTTACATGTGTAACACTATCGATCAAGTGAAATACAATAAAATCCATCTAACTCGAATTTCAAGGGACCCCTTAATAATGTCGAGTATGTGAGGAAATGTGAAGTGCTTTCGTTATCTCCCTAGGGTAACATATTACATAACTAATGGACCATTTTGCACTTTGGCGTGCAATCTTCCATGTCAAATCCAAAGAGACCCGCGGCTGATTTGCACACCAAGACATGTGCAAGGCAAACTGATATAAAGAGATTTTTTTTTTGTATGTATGTCAGCTGTTTGCCTTCGACATACCTCTATGTTAACGACTGATTAAAGAGGAAAAAAAACCGCTATCAGTGAGAATCAATATCGAACATATGGTTCTCAAGCTTACTGCCCACTGAGCTAAGAAGCCAATGGACCTCATCGTGCCAGCAAACTAGACTATATTGCGTCCCGGGATAGTGTATAAGGTCACAGCTGCTATTTTTTACCCGTCCCGTCACAAGTGCATTGTTGACAACAGATTCGCGCACAGGAGCAAGAGAACATAAAAATTATAGAAAGTGGTTTCATACTGTTCTATCGTCTACATCGCCATTTTCGGCACAACAGCATGCAATGCATGCCACATAAAAACACCAGAGATAACTCAGACGGCAGCTTCCAGTCGCCAGGCCAAAAATTCGCTTACGCTTCATGAACCTTCGGGCGGAGGGACACAAGAGGTGCTGAGGTGAAGCATCAGCAAAAACATCTGTAGCTATTCTATCGATTACCGATACATAACCATGTTTTCTCATTTTCTCTCCTGGGGAGATTTTCACTGGTTCATGCCACCTCACGTCCACACATCCCATTCATTTTGATTTTCTTTCTTGGACACAGAGAGAGAGAGAGAGAGAGAGAGAGAGAGAGAGAGAGAGAACACTAGCTATCATATCGCAATTTTAACAAACATCAGGATGTAGTAGACGTAGACAGACACACAGACAGAGACAGAGAAAGACAGAGACAGAAACATACATACATACATACATACATACATACATACATACATACATACATACATACATACATACATACATACATACATAAATACAGAGAGACGGACAGATAGGCAGACAGAAGAGGGAGATCAGATTGGGACTGGTTTTATAAAGACTTGTAAAGTCGTATCCGAGAACAAAATAGCTATGGAGAAATACAGCGCATTTTTTAAACTACAGTCAACTTAAACAAAGCTTACATCCGGTTTAATACAATGTAAAAAATAGTGTGAATACATCCTCAAGTTTCGCTTCCGAAAGTAAAAGATGCATCTGCCAATAAAAGCCAGTGTAACAAACCACATCGGCCAACCATATTTCTCTGACAGAGGAAAATTAGGAAGCGGAAGTAAAGATTGTTGGAGCTGTGGTTTGCAATTCCCGGATGGCCGTGCACGCAAAATAATCGAAAACCATCCATGAGATTACATGCAGCCTTTCTGTTAGCACTAAGGAAAAAAACAAACAAACCCAAATTCTTCATAAAATATTTACAATATTTTAAGTTTTATTAAACTCGTATGTCGAATCTGCCAATGTTATTGGAACAGGCATAAACTCGGCAACGAAAATGATATCAGTATTTGCATAAGACCTTATTTCTGGACTAAGACCTTTTTTACGTCAACAAGGAGATACGAGCGCAAAACAACAGCAACACTAGCAAAAAGAACGGATCCAAATAACGTTTTGTTGTTGTTGTTGTTGTTGTTGTTGTTGTTGTTGTTGTTGTTGTTGTTTTTCCCCATATCATCTAGGCAGAGGCTACTTGCAACAGGTCAGGATGTTTCGCTCTGGGAAAGAACTTACCAAGTATCTTCTGCGGTTTTACGAGGAAAGACGTACTCGTTAAGTTAGGTCAAATTCACCTCTTGGTGTTCTTTTGATATTTTCAATGAGGGTTCACGCGCTTTTCAATGTTTATCAATGTTTAAAATTAAAAACTTTTTTATGACCCTTTTCAGCAAAGTTATTTGTTGCCTGCTCACAGAGTGAACAAGTCCGCTAAAACTGCTAGCGGTTGTGAACAGGACATGATGGAATAGCACCTTTTTCATCTCTCTAGACTTAAAAAAAACTCATTTCCGTAAAACTTTAGAAATTGCGACTTTCTCATATCCATTATTGATAGCCGTACAATTTACCTTATTCAGCAAATCTGCTTGCCGCCTGGTTAATAGCGTGAAAGGGTGCTCTAAAACTGCTAACTGCTGTAAACAGGAAATGACGGATTGGCATCTTTTCTCTACTTTTTTTGTTTTGTTTTGTAATCTACCTCATTTCCGTAAAACTACAGAAACTGCGACTTTCTGATACCCATCATTCATGGCAACACAATTTGCCTTACCCCACAAATCTGCTTACCGCAGTGTAGTTACAGTGTGAACGAGTACTTTAAAACTGCTGACTACTGTAACCAGGATATAACGGAATGGTACCTTTTCATCTCTCTGGACTTTTTAAAAGAAAACTTATCTCCTTTCCATAAAACTATAGAAATAAAGACTTTCTCATGCCCACTATCTTTCTCCTTTGTAGATATATATATATATATACATATATATACATATATATATTTAAAAAAAAAAAAAACACCAAACTTTGTAGTGCTAAGGTCGAACCAGTTTCACCTTCACACTCCCTCCGCTATACGCGACCGTCAAATTTTGCAGCCCAGTATTAGCTGATCGGCTGACAGACAACATACGCAACGGTTATTATCAAAATCTGGGTTTTACGCAGTCATGGGTGGCTGGACCCGGTGAGCCTCGCGCGATAATGCGCCTCGCGCGATAAGTGCTAAATGCGCCTCGCGCGATAAGTGCTATATGCGCCTCGCGCGATAAGTGCTTTAAGTTAAAAACTGTTTCAAGATCTAGGATCATTTTTGCAAAAAGTTCCGCATTTATTAACTCTTGATGAACTAGGGCCAATAATGTGGCCATCAGTGAAAGACATCGTGCGTTTATTATCAGGGGACATAAGAATAAAAACACGATATCGTGCGATGATCAGTTAGTTGACGCACTGTGGTAACCACGGGAAGCTCCCAAAATATTGGTAGTGTTCACTGTGGTCAACGCAATACGTTGATATCGTGCGATGATCGCTGTAAGGGTTAAATACATGTACCTTAGTGTTTTTGCGGATCACTTAAGAACCTTTAAGGTTATGGATCCGCATGAACCCGTCTGTCTTTCCATAGAGATTATTCTCGTGGCTTTATAGTTTCTGAAATAGCCATCCGTATGTCTATGAACCACTGATTTAATGGGCCGCGACACGACGCGAGAGAGTCATCATACATGTACAGTAGTAATATCAGAATGGACAAACTACGTAACTTAGGGTGTGGTGGGACATGAAGGGTTCAGCGAACAGATCGAACTTGTGTCGTGCGTAGAGCACATGGCTTCCCTGAACTTAATCCGACAATCTCATGCCATCTCACGAGTGTCTCTGCATCCCCTCTCCCTTCTCCCCCCATTCTCTCTCTCTCTCTCTCTCTCTCTCACTCTCTCTACGATCCGACTTCATCTCTCAAACTCAAATGCGTAAGACTCATCGCGTGCGGAGAGCGAGTAAAGCTTGTCACCGTGGTTATCAATAAATTTATACCAAGTCTACCCTTGGATGAAATCTAACATGAACGTAGAGAAGCCTCTTCGATTTCAGATTAAAACCTTATCATAGCCACGGGAACGAAGATGTTCAGCAAAATGGTGAGCGAGCCATCTTTCACATGTCGACTTGCAGTCGACACCGCTTCTTCATCGCAATCCGGATAATCGTAATTTCCGTACATTTTCGTGTAAATGGCATTGTATATTCGCAACTCCTTGTAATCTAAACATTACCTTTGCTCCCAAATAAATGCAATTAAAATGAGTTCGTTGTAATAAGAGCGCTTTGGGGCGTAGGTTGTCTCAGGGCATGAGTTCAATTAAACCCTTTCCCCATCTGTCCTCATTCTTTTTCTTTCTTTCTTTCTTTCTTTCTTTCTTTCTTTCTTTCTTTCTTTCTTTCTTCCTTCCTTCCTTTCTTTCCTTTTTTTTCCTTTTTGCTTTCTTTCTTTCTTTCTTTTCTTTCTTTCTTTCTTTCTTCTTTCTTAACATCGATCTCACGGGGAAAACAAATCCAAATAAAATTCACTTCACAAACGAGATTTTCTCTTATCTTTTATTCTTTTCCTTGTCCGAATGTATCTTTCTCTCTATGTCTTTCTTTCACTCAAAAGTCTTTATATCTCTGTCTTCCACCCTCCTCATCTCTCTCCGGGTGACGAGCAGAGGATCAGAATTTCAACAAAGACACGACGCCTCCTCGTCATTTCATCTTCTGCTCACCCATTAACGCACACCAGTAACGCACAGGGACCTAAGCACTCGCTCTGCGCCCAGCCTGAGCTCCAGTCTCTACTGCGCTGACGTCATGAACGCCACAGGAAATTGTTGGCTATTGTCCTGGGAAAGCCGAGCTTAATGGATCGTTTTCTCGCTCTCAATTTCTATGTCATCACCTCTCTCCGTCTCTCTCTCTCTCTCTCTCTCTCTCTTCCTATTTCTCTTGCTCATTCGCTCGCTTGCTTGCCAGCTTGCTCGTTCACTCATTTATTCATTCACGTATTCATTCACCCACTCACTCACTCACTCACTCACTCACTCACTCACTCACTCACTCACTCACTCACTCACACTTGACTGATTTCCTCCCTCCCTCCCTCCCTGCAGAATGATTGACAAATAGATCACATGCCCTTTGATTCAAAAGATTCCGGGTTCGAGTCCTCGTGGCGACTAAGTTTCCCCTTACATATACTACACATTGTTTAAAAGGCACCCTCTTAACAACGGTCAAACGCAGGTCCAAGCCATTTCTAGGACGCAGCCGTAACTGAGCTGCAATGGGACGTCAAAACCTAACCCCAATAAACAAACTCTACTACGTGACAGAGGGAAACCTCAATTGCTTTATCAAAGCCAACTAAGCCAACCCCATAATAGTGCAAAGCTGTTAATTCAGATCCAACGAAATCTATCGATAATTTTACCATTTCCTTTCCCCCCGACGACAACAATAAAATGTCAACGACCGCTATTCAGTCCGCAGTGCCCATTATTATCATTCGTATTTATATGATTATACAAAATACTTTTTATTACGCCTGTATGACCCGCATTAGAAGCTAAACAGTTTTTCAAAGCTTAGTGATCGAGACAGATTCACTAGTTTCATTCACTAGATCAGACAGAATGCCAGACTTGGTGAGAAAGACTAACCTAGACACTTTCTGATCATTCACAACACCACGCCATTCTAAATTTAATCTCAACACAAAACCGTGCTGTGTAAACAGTGTTAAGCTAGATCGATCGACATAATATTTAGAAAAAAAAAAGGATAAAAATGTTCCATTTGCCCCGTGGGGAATTCTTTTTACAATGCCATATAATACAATACAATTAATTCATGATATATACATATACAAAAGCACACATAATACTCGTAACACTACTAATATGTCACCAACAAATCCATTACAAAGTCATTGCTAGTCGCCACAATACAGCACCCTGTACCACTACTCCCTCCCTTTCCTGCTGCCCGAAAGTCAGGTACTCATCTCATTCACACCTGATTCCAGTGGGGAAATGAGAATATAAAGTGTCTTCCAACCATAAACTGTCCGGTCTAAGGATCGAGGCCACAAACTTCTGACTTGAAAGTCCTCAATTTCTGAGAATAACTCAAGAGCCACACGGCCACCCTGTCTCTCCTGGTTAAGCTGGCATTTAAACGTTGATCAGCTCGGTCGATTGTTCCAGGCTCACCATCTACCTTGTCTAGTCTAGTTCAAGAAGTGATGGCTAATGCTGAGAGGTCATGGTGCTGCTTCGATAATAACCCTGCCGCGTTTAGTACAACCTGTCGTTAAATTTACATTTTTTTAAAACACTTATAAAGTTCGAGTATTTGTGATTCAGGATACAATTTCAATTATCCTTTCTTGAAATTTATTGCTTTGCCGCCTCTCCGAGGCTTATCTGTTACTATACCAGACTTAAACAAAATAGTTTTCGATTTTTTTTCCACAGTCAGAACCCTTGACTTTAATGTATTACTTGCTACGAGAGACTATGTTAGAGGTTTGGAAATATACTAGAACCTCAATATGCCCCTGGTGTGTGGAAAAAGATATGCCTTTTACTGAGGTTACTGAGGTGTACTTATATTATTGAGCTCCATCACAACAATGAAATGACAGAATAAAAATGAATGCATGAATGTGAAAATCATACTTAATAACGAGATGTACTTATTATATGAACTTAATATCGAGATTCTACTGTATATCTTTAATGAAAAGGCGTCATAACGACAACTCGGAGGCAGTCCAGCCAAGGTGGTCTTGTTAAAAAATAGTATACGATGTCATCATTCCATGATGCAAAAAATAATGCTTACGTACCAAAATAGGAAAAATTATGACCACCACCAAGATCTAAGCGACAATCTCCTACTATGACATGACTGACGTAGTTCATGGATAGAAAGTGCAAGTGTAACTTTCTATCCTATTTACAGCAGATGTCTCATCACGCTGGAATTCTCCTTTATCGTCTACCACATCCAGGAATGCTACTAATTCAGTGTCGTGGACAGACAGGAAGCCCCCCCCCCCC
>JAWQUT010000499.1:65987-76544 GCA_033807755.1 Ellobium chinense
TTGTAATTAACAAATCACTGGACCATCGTAATTCTTTTTACTCGCATCTTTTTCCACTCTACCCAGAAGTTCCGATTATGCGAAGTCGTTTGTCCACAAAAGACCGCTACTGGGTGACCTCACACTGGCAATTACCTCCAATTTTCTAGCCACACAACATGCTCTGACAACTGAGACCTCAGCCCTGTGATCAACGTCAATGATCGTGTTTGGCCGCTGTCCGGGACTGGTAGTTAAGGGGCTCTGGCGCAGGCACGTGCTGGTAATTTTCAACACACTGGTCACTGCTATCATGTTACAGTATCGCCTAGCGCTGTGTGTGTGTGTGTGTGTGTCTGTTTGTGTGTGTGTGTGTGTGTGTGTGTGTGTGTGTGTGTGTGTGTGTGTGTGTGTGTTTTGTGCCGTGCCGTGCCGTGCCGTGTTGAGGTCAGCAGCTGTTGCTGTTGCCTGACACTGGGCCAAATAGTGGTGCCATTATGTCTGTGATCCGTTCCACTCTTAGGCTAACAAGCTCAACAGGCGACGGGGCGCCTTATGGGTAGAACGAGACAGAACCTTCTATAATATCAGATGATCAATCCTATTAACTCACCTTTCCGAAACAGCTACTCAGGACAAACAATCCTACGGCCGTATGTATAATCCATACGTTAGTTAACGTACTGCGTTAACCACGGTGAACACTACTAATGTTTTGGGAGTTTCCCGTGGCTACCGCAGTGCGTTAACTAACATAAGGATTATGTATACGGTCACTGTACCTGCCATGGCCAACAGCGAACCTCGAAAGCGAGAAAACTGCTTATAGTCTAGTTGTTGGTAAATAAGCGGTGCAATTCCAAATAAAGGTTGGAAAACAGAACAGCAAAGTAATAAAAAGTGGGGCGTCCTTGGCCTATTTTAGCCGAGAGAAAGCCCCCAGTTGGCCTAGTTTCGCCACATAGCGTTATTTTTAGCTTTTGTGGAAAGGTCAGTTTCAAGCTTTTTTAATTATTACAGATCGTGAGTTAAATAAGATGTACAGTGGAGCACGTGTAATACGGACATTCTTAGTAGATAAACACGGATACTGAGTACAGAATGTTTGGTCCCAATTTTTCTTCTCTTAGGGTACGTGAATGGTTAATACATGTTTCTGTTAATAAGTACACATTTTGGTCGATCCTGAGGTGTACGCATTATCCGTGTTCCACTGTATAATATATAAGAGACTCAGGTCCTGGGATAAAACGAAAACGCAATTTTCAAGTTCATAAGGTTTGTGTTCTTGAGATCTTTCTGTAGTCTGAAAGCACATCATAAGGTACTGTAGTGAACGCTACCTTGACAAAAACTTCAAATGATACAGGCTGAAAACAAAATGTTTGACATTAGGTAGTGAGGGTAAACGACAATATATATATTGATCCAACACCAGGAAATTTGATTTTAAACGTGAAAAACTGAATGAACGATATGTCATTATCCTATAGACACACAAAAAGAAAAAAAGATATATATACTGTATACTTCATCCAAAGCACCCACGCCCATCTTGTATTTTTTTCCCTTGTCTTCCAGCAAGAAAAACGTACATCTACCTCTAATCACGAGCCCGACCCCACATCATTAATCGCGCTCGAAAAGCTGGCAGGCTTCGAGCTGGCATAATCAATTATTCCTCCTCCTCCTCAAACCATCGCTCCTCCCCGCCCCAACTCCCAACGGGAGGGGGCGGGGAAGGTTGGGTGGGGTTAGAGGACAAAATATCTAAACCCTTTACTCGCGTCAACCCAGTGCTCGATGTCACCAATGTACTCAAGGCTAAGCGAGGGGACTAGGATGACGTCAATGCAAGGCCTAGTTACCAGTTACCAGGGGAAACCAGGCTGCGCGGATGGAGGTCAGGGGACATAACTGGGCTTCAAACAAATANTGAAGATTTCCACCCAATACTAATAAATATTATCATTATATATTAATACATATATATATATTGATCCAACATGAGGAAATTGGATTTTAAACGTGAAAAACTGAATGAACGATATGTCATTATCCCATAGACACACAAAAAGAAAGAAAGAGATATATACTTCATCCAAAACACCCACGATCGTCTTGTATTTTATTTTTTTACTTCTGTCTTCCAGCAAGAAAAACGTACATCTACCTCTAATCACAAGCCCGACCCCACATCATTAATCGCGCTCGAAAAGCTGGCAGGCTTCGAGCTGGCTTAATCAATTATTCCTCCTCCTCCTCCTCAAACCATCGCTCCTCCCCGCCCCAACTCCCAACGGGAGGGGGCGGGGAAGGTTGGGTGGGGTTAGAGGACAAAATATCTAAACCCTTTACTCGCGTCAACCCAGTGCTCGATGTCACCAATGTACTCAAGGCTAAGCGAGGGGACTAGGATGACGTCAATGCAAGGCCTAGTTACCAGTTACCAGGGGAAACCAGGCTGCGCGGATGGAGGTCAGGGGACATAACTGGGCTTCAAACAAATAGCACCGCTCAGAGCTCGGACTTATCCAGTGTTGCCACTCGCAAGAATTTTTCCCTACGGTCGGTAAAAAAGCTTCACGAAAGCCATTTTTCCCCTCCGTAGAGGAAACTCGTTTTTCGTAAGCTCTTGAGAAAAATGGTTAAGTACCGGGCAAAGTGGGTATAAATGCCTGGTTCCCTTCTTTATTAAGCTGTAGATTTATAGGTCTAGAACATTATTCCCACTAAATGTGCTTCAACATCGTGCGTAGTGTAGTGAAATGTTGGAGACAATATCACTCTCCCTGAAGGGCAAAAGCACATGATCACAGTGGCAACACAAGACATTTCCGAAAACAGCCACGGGCAGAGCAGCACCCGACGAAAACGGATGTTGTGCTTGAAAAACAAGGTCATCTCTTTTCTCTTGTTGGCCGTAACATTTCAAACAGAGGGGGAAAAAAATCAAGATTCTTTCAATTCATTGATCCGGTTGCTCTCTTTGGAGTAGCGTGTGTCATCAATATCGTTAGAAGCACATTCATTTGGTAGAAATCGACAAACTGAAGAAATGCCATTCAGCGATTTTGCTTCTTTCTTTCCGTTCCTTGATCGATTCAGAGGTTCGTCTGTTTATTTGTTTCTATATCTCTTTATCTATCCGTCAGTCCTTCGCTCTCTCGACTGCTGTGTGAGTACCTATGCATACGTCCGTCTTTCCCTCCCTCCCTTTCTTTCTTGTTTTTTTCTTTCTCTCTTTCTACCTACCAACCTACCTACCTACCTTGCTAGTTCCCTGCCTGCCTACCAACCAACCTACCTACCTACCTACCTACCTACCCCTCCATTCTCAAGCTCCTACCCCTCCCCCCCTTCCTTTTTTTGACATTGTGTTTTTCTCTACACCCTTCTCCATCTCACATCCTCTCCGGTCTTCATTTCCAACCTCATCCCCAATTCTTTTCTACCCATCTTCCTTATCCACCACCCCCATCCCCCACCCCTTCTCCCTCCCTCCATCACCAAAAAAAGTCATTACCCACACGTCCCAAAGTATAGCTCGCCCACACCTCAAAGACCGAACACGGGTGAATTGGATTACCATGAAAAGTTAATGTATGGACCTGCGAGGCAGGGAATTCAAATACAAACAAGAGCACCGACTAATTTCTTCAGACATTGCACGAAAAGAGGGAGACTTCCGGGTATCCGTTTTTCGACACGTTCTCTTTTCTTGTCGTCCTGCTGTATTTTATTGTTGTCGCTGCTGATAGTGAAGGTTGCTGTTGCTGTTGCTGGTGATGGTGTGGTAGTGATGATAGTGGTACTGTTGTTTGTTTGAGAGGATAGAACCGGGTGTGACTTAGACTATGGTTGTTATCGTTGGATTTAACATACAGTAGATTGGATGTCGAACGAAACAGTGTTAAAAAAGAATACTATAGTTCTAACATGCTACTAGGAACAAAAAGAGCGAGTGAGAGAGTATGAGAGAGAGACAGAAAGAGAGCGACAGAAAGAAGTACTAGAAAGTACAACAGCGAACGTGAGATATATAAAAGGGGAAACAAAAGACGTGAGTGAGTGAGTGAGTGAGTGAGTGAGTGAGTGAGTGAGTGAGTGAGTGAGTAATTGTGAGTGAGTGAGTGAGTGAGTGAGTGAGTGAGTGAGTGAGTGAGTGAGTGACTTGTGAGTATGTGAATGAATGAACGAGTGAACAAGCGAGCGAATATAACAAGTGAGCGAATGAGTCATTGAATGTAAAAAAACAAAACAAAACAGAATGCCTATTAAAACGCAGCACACACACAAAAAAAGTTCAGTATATCATTAAATGTTTTTGGAACCGAACCAGCTCATAAATGTGCACACCGACCTATTACCTCACACTCAGCTGACAGCCATACAACTATAAACCTGATTATGGATGCGTACCAATTTACCTCGCATTATATAATACATCACAGACAATAGATCAATGCTACATTATTAACGTCTCGTCATAGGGGCAGACCATTTTTGCCTTTTCTGGGTCACCCATTTTTTGCTTAGCCTAGTTTAAACCTAGAAAGAAAAATGTTTGCAAATTTCGTATCTTGACGCAGGCTCGCTCACGCCACTTCACAATATTATCATCCCAACAGGCCAGATCACTTTAGGTCATTCTCAGCTTCCCGTGGAGCACACTGTGCCACTGTCATTTACAAGCGTTGATTAGTAGCAGCTGAGAACCTGCGCGTTAACGATGGGATCTCTAACCATCGTAAGCACTATATTAGCATATCGGGGCTGAATGCACCCTTAAAACCGGCCAACATGCAGAGTTATAATGTAATTCTTGCGATGGTAAGGGATCTCATCATTCATGCGCAAGCTCTCAATAACCCCTACAGGCCAGATCACTCAAGAAATCCAACTTCCTAAGGAGTATATAGTGCTGCTGCTACTGAGGCGCTGATCAGTAGCAATCAGACAATATCTTTCACTGCCAATATGCCCCGGAAGTAGTCTTACCTGTCGTATCCGAAGAACTCGTAAGTTATATTGCCTGTATTTGAGAGCTGGACATTAACGATGGGATGTCTTAACATCGTAAGTACTACGTTAGCTTTGCATGTTGAACGCTACTAAGGGTGCATTCAGCACCGATACCCTAATGTAATTCTTCACGGTGTAAAAGATCCCATTGTTAATACACCCGCTCTACACCACTGAACTATTCTTTATAATATATACCAATAAGCTCTTATCACTTTGATGACATCAACGAATGAAAAACACGACAAAGAGAAAAGGTCATGGACAGTTTAAAAAAAAAAAACAAACGCGTGACCCAGACATGCATAACAAAAAGCTATCTTCCATAAACCGGTCGAGTTCTATGGGCTACTTTGAATTTATTTACATAATTTGAGATTAAGGATTAGAGTTGTTTTGAGCCCGTATTGCACGTGGTTTTCCACAAACTGGGTCAAATGCAAATCATCACAGTCACAGACAGTTCGCCTATCTCATGTGAATGAGTGTTTCTGGAGAGGGAGAAAACGATGCTGTATTAGACAAGGCAAGAAAATAATGCCAATCTCAGACCTTCGGGCTTTTTTTTTTTAAACCAATGACTTTGTGACTTAATTTCACGAAGATAATTAATGGATGTATTGTAACAAGACCTCTTTATATCAATCAAAAGGTGAGATCTCTTCCCGTTTTGATTTTTATTTTCTCCTCCGCAATTCGCTCACGTGAAATACTAGTACTACCCTACACTTCAGCAGTACGTATGATATAATTTATGAGCAAGTGTGGGTGTAGGCTATTCAAGCACTCCTCTTCGTGGATTTTGTGTCCGTTATTAACGCAGCATTGTAATCGCAGTTTTATGGTCATGTATGGTGCTTATATACATTTATTGTCTCTGTTGACTGCTCGTACTTTCAGTGCCGGATTTGCGTATTGGTTGAATGAGCTACAATTTGGGGCTGTACAATCGCATGGGGCCTCATAAATTTTGTTGTTTTTTGGGGGGAGGGGTGGGGTGAGGTAAGGGGGGGAGGAGGGCATTAAAGAGTTTCGTATAGTAGCCAACGTTTAGTCCGAATTCCACGGGATCAAAGACTTATCATCGATCTAAACAGACTTTCGACTCAGTGAAGCCTAAAATAGGGAAAATAACCGTGGACTCTTGTTTCCTTTCGCTTTATCGGTACTTTAGGGTTAACCCATGTTCTTTTATCCAGTGTCTACTATATTTCTGTGATTAAATATGGGTCTGGGAGGCAGATTTTCACCAATTCTGGCATTGACACTAGTGACAGCATCTTGCAATTGTCAGATATGAACAATATACGTAAATAAGCCTTCAGTAAGGCACTAAGCAGATTACTGCTCACTGATTTTATAATACGCTGTGATTTTCACTGAAAACAAGTCTGCATTGTCATCAAAGAAACAAAAAGGATTTTTTCATTTTTTTTTTTTTTTNAGTTTCGTATAGTAGTCAAGGTTTAGTCCGAATTCCACGGAATCAAAGACTTAGCATCGATCTTAACAGACTTTCGACTCAGAGAAGCCTAAAATAGGAAAAAATAACCATGGACTTTTGCTTCCTTTCGCTTTATCGCTTTATTTTCTTTTATCCGGTGTCTACTATATTTCTGTAATCAAATATGGATCTGGGAATCAGCTTCTCACCAATTCTGGCACTGACACTATTGACAGCATCCTGCAATTGTCAGATATGCATAATATACGTATAAAAGCCTTCAGTATGGTATGGTACTAAGCAGATTACTCTCATTGGTTTTATAATAAGCTGTGATTTTCACTGAAAACAAGTCTACATGGTCATCAAACAAACAAAAGGGATTTTTTTCATTTTTTTGTTTGTTTTGGTTTGTGTGTGGGACTTGTTGTGGTATGTACCTTCGCTTGATCCTCGGGTATGACTCTGAACAAGGGACCCTGCAGGCATTCTGTAACTTGGAACCCTCTGGCTTATCACATCTAAACCCAGCACCGCGTACTCTAGGCGTATGAGGCTTGAGAGGATCCAAATTATATACAGTCTTTTATTAGAGCGAGTAGTTGTTGACGCCCTGAATTTTTATGGTTCTTACGCGAGGTCCAGAACTGTCATTCTAAAAGCAAAATACTACCCGAACTGGCACATCACCTAGTTTACGAAATACAACCTTATACGTCAACAAGAGCAATATATTATTCCGGTACCAATATTGCTACATGATGTTGGTAAACAATTTTTAGTAGCCATGAAAAGTGACGAATGACGTCATCGCTGTCGTACAGCTGTAACAGTTAATCTTGGATTACGTGGGGAAGAGAAGGCATTACGTAGAGTTGCATGGAAATATATGGAGGCGTATGTGATGAATAATTCAAGACGCCGAGACAATTTTGTTTTTTAAAGGACTTATCTGAATACTGTATACCCGGACATATGTTGCTGTCGTTCCCATTTGCTCTGTTTTTTATACAAACCTGTTGTCGCAGTTCGTCCGTTTCCTCTTGCGCTCGCCCACCATAAACTAGTTGCGTTGCTAATAGTTTGTGGATGTGTGGGTGTGTAGGACAGAGGAAAAGGGGGTGGATGTTGTATGATTGAGCCACAGCTTATACTCCTTTCCAGAAATAACATTTACAGACTTTCTACGGACTTTCCGAGGACATGAATAAGAACTTTGATATTGTTTCCATATTGGATACAGTTTAGTTACAGATTACTGCTATCAAGCAAAGCATTGTCTTTGTTGAAATGTGAGAAGTTCGCTGTTATGACGAACTAAATAACGGCTGGTCGCTAATGCCGAGGTGGCTTACCCTTTCTCGATGACGCACGACTCCATACAGGCATATGTTCAGTATCTGATCGTCAAAGTGTATCACAAAATTGAGGACTTTTGAAGGCCTTGCTGCCATCTGAACACAATAATGTCTGAACTTCTAAGGGCTTCCAGGGGCCCGTATGAATTTTGTTGAACGTGAAGAGTGCATTCGTTCGTTTAACGCCTGATGATGATTCTATTGTTATCTCTTGTTCTTTGTTTATGTACACTGTAAAGACTTAACGCAAACAAACGGTGTTGATGCGGCTCATTACAGGGTAAAATATAGATTCACTTTACTGTGACATATACTCAGTTTTTGGTATCAAACACGACTGGGATGTCCAATCGCTGACACGCTAAAATGTCAAGATCGAAGGCAGTACCACGAGAGACGTTTATAACCCTTCGCACCTTTCCAGATCTTACGCTACTCTAAAGATTCTCTTGGTAAATAAAGGAACAAAAAAGTAGGCAAAATATCAAAAGGTTAAACTAGGAATGACTCAACAGAAATTGAAACACGAGTTACGATAGCCTATAAAATATCTTGTATTGTTCAGAGCCATACACTAAAGTAAAACATATATTACAACGTCTTAAATATACATTTTGTTATAGACCAATGAAATACAAAACTGTTTCCTTTCCTCCCCCTTTTAGTGGAAAATAAGAGGCACGCCTAGCGCCTGATTCACTTAATATGCCTCATGACTTTGGCGTGGTCCAGGTCCTTCGAGTATCGGAATAAATATTTAGGACCAAAGCACTGTATAAAAAAAGGAGCGTTTGGTTGTTGGGTTGTTTTTGTTTTTTTTTTTTNGGGGGGGGAAGAGAAAAAGCTAAGGAAGGAGGGAGAGAAAGAGAGAGGGGGAGATTATAACCGTTTTCATGTATGGACCTTCTGTCGTTTCGCTCTCCGCTACAGAGTTTGTCATCTCTGACTGGTCTCTGCCTTCATTAGATGAAGTCTACATGAATTATTCAGCTTTTATTGCGGTGGCGACAGGTGGTGGTGTGAGTACACTAATTTCACAATTTACATTTATTTACTACAGAGTCCCTGCTCCCATTCCTGCGTTGTGAGTAACTGGGTGTGCGCGATAATTTACAAGGACATTATAGCTAGAGTTTTTTTTTGTGTTAAAAGACCATACATCTCACAATTTTGACGCGGATTTGGATATACGCTCTTTTAATTAGTGTTTATGGAAAAGGTTCAGACTGGGTGGTAGGATCGGTCGGGGACAGAGTTTGGGGAGGGGGAGGGGGGTGTGCAGGGTGGTCAAGCACACCTATCACTGATGCCAAGCCCCAAGTCCAGATTTCAAAATTCAAATGATCATACCATAATTTTCCAAATCTCATGGTGTGTTCCAATTCCAGAATAAAATATCGAATTGTAAACGGTGCGCCATAAAGACTTAATACATACAGTATTAGCAGGAAGCGGATGTTTTTCGCGTTAAATGAGGTTCGAATAAAGTGCTGCTGACAAAGTTCACCATTCCGTGGTCAAGAAATCGGTTGGAGCTGGGAGTTGAGAGTTCTAGAATAAGAGAAAATAGCTCACACGGCCGGATGCACTGATAAACGAGGTAGACAGAGTAAAGACGGATAAAAGGAAGGCGGGATTTAAAAGTGGGCACAGATGGATCAATAGAAACTTGATCTAGGGATGGCGTGGGGTGGGGGGAGGGGTCTAAAGTAAGAGAAAATGGTTCAGGCGACCGGATGCACTGATAAACTAGGTAGACAGGAAAGACGGATAAGAGGAAGATGGAAGTAAAGAGTGGACACAGATGGATCAATAGAAACTTGATTTAGGGATGGCTGGGGTGGGGTGGAAGGGGAGAGGGGGCGGGGGGAAGTCTAGAATAGGAGAAAATGGTTCAGACGACCGAGTGCACTGATAAACTAGGTAGAGGAAGGTCAAGACGGATAAGAGGAAGATGGAAGTAAAGGATGGACACAGATTTAAAGGATGGACACAGATTGCTCAACAGAAAATTGATCTAGGGGTGACCATCGAAAAGAGAGAGACCGAATGAAAGAAAATGAAAGAGACGAGAGAAGAGAGAGGGAAAGAGAGACAGAGGGAGAGTGAGTTTATGGAAGGAAAGATAAAACAACGCGTGAGCACGACAAACGGTTGATAGGAAGATGGAGGGACACACGAAATTGAAACAGGAAAGGATGTTGAGGAAGGAAAGAGGGACGGAATGAGAGAAAGATGGAATGCGTGAGTGAGTGAGTGAGTGAGTGAGTGAGTGAGTGAGTGAGTGAGTGAGTGAGTGAGTGAGTGAGTGAGTGAGTGAGTGAGTGACTGATTGAGTGCGTGCCTGACTGAGTGCGTGAGTGAGCGAGTGTGTGACTGATTGAGTGCGTGACTGACTGAGTGCGTGACTGATTGAGTGCGCGAGAGGTGGTTTGATGAGCCTAAAAACGAGTAAATGACTAAATAAGTGACTCAATTCTGCAGCCAGTGCAATGATATTAACCAGCTATAATAATCTCACAAGATAACTCTAGATTCCCGCCGGTTAAGAATGACTCATTATCATTACAATTCCAAAGGTAAAAGTCGCACGGGGACAACAGATCTAGATAGAAACCATAGCCTACCTCCCATACACATGTTGCAAGACTGGACCGGATCATGAGTGATGATGCACGTCAGAATAATAGAGGTGATGATAACCACTCGCTCCACCCCCCCCCCCCCCCCCCCCCCCCCCCCCCCCCCCCC
>JAWQUT010000499.1:82655-138555 GCA_033807755.1 Ellobium chinense
GGGGGGGGGGAGGGTTGGGTGGATGTGGGCTCTTTTCTCGTATGCCTGCCAGAACATCAATATGGCTCCCACATGTGAAGCTGATAGACAGACCCTAGAATACAGTCTGCAGGAATGTCCCACCTGTACCTGGCACTAGCTGGCGGAGGTTGGAGATCTGGCTCAAACAGCATCTTGCTGCAGAGCAAGCTACATGTGGATGGGATCAGCGACAATGTCCTGCGCATGGTCCTTTGTGTATGCAGTCTAGACTGGACAGAGTTTTTAGCACGGTCGACTTCATCGATGTACAATATAAGGAAGCTTCTATACGTGCCCACGGAGGTTAAAAAGAGCGACCTTCTAGCGCAGGGTTTGCTACGACCAAGAAGGAATATAATAACCACGGTCTTGACATATAAAGCGAACATAATGAGATCGACTTCTGTTAAACAGAATCGACGGTATTTTTCCTTACGAAATGGCGGGGGCGAGGGGGGCTTCCAACCCTCGATTACTTGCTAATGTTTCCATATTCCCTTGGAATTTCAGTTTAATTAAGCAGAATCAAATACACTCCATCCTCTCGCCCTTCCTCTTTGCGTTCGCCACATTCAGGAACTTCTTGTCCAAAGAAAGACGACAGTCTATAAGAATGTTCACTGAAACCGTCTGTCTGTCAATCTAGTGCAGACCTCTCGTGACGTCAGTCTGTCGATAAAACGTACCGATTTCAGATTCCGTGTGGACCAGCAGGGACGGTGTGAATTCACACCAGATTTAGACGATATTAAATCAACTGGACTATCTTCCGTAAAAAGGCCAGGCTTGCATACTCTATAGCACACGACATCGATTTATGCGGGAACGGCTCGAGACTGGCTCCATTTTGTGAAATATGACACTTAGAAATTGTGTGCTCTGGCCTTTTTTTTTTTTCTTTAGGTAGAATGGAGTGTTTTGACTGTTGATCTTCCATAATTTTTTCAGGATAGGGGAGGGGGCGAAGGAGTCGTTGATCACGAATCTGTGGTATACTTGGCAAGGATTTTGTTTGTTTGTGTTAAACTTTAAAGATCAAACTGGACATTTAAACTGGACAGGACACAGCGTGGTCATGCAGCTTATGAGTCGTACTCACGGTCTGTAAACCGTTATGTGGCTTCTACACCCAGGTCGGAGGACCTGTTCCTCACTCCATTTAGGTATAATTAAATGGCTTTAATGCTGGGGGTCTATGGCTCTGCACTGTGACGACTAGCAATGACTTTTTAAATGATTTTGTTTATTTGTTAGTAGTGTTACATTAAGCGTTATGTGTGCTGTTTGATACTGAATAAAATGTATTACATTATATGGCATTTTTTTTGTACAAAGAATTCCCTACGGGGCAAATGATTAAGGTGAATTCTATCTTTATTCTTTAAAGGTCAGACTGGACATTTGAACGACTCATTTAAACGTCATTCATGAGAAGATTTCCATTACTGAGCAAGTACTATTTTAAGAAAACGACAATGTGATGAAATAAAAAGCCATAAGGATGACTCAACGTGGTTCTCTTTCTGCGGAAAAGTACGTGCAAAGCAGCCAACCGAAACAAACCCCAAAACAACAAAGCAGTGCAACATGTTCCAAAGAAAGCAAGGCGCGCCGCCTGACGAAAACATATATTTTTTTTTTAGTATGATCTGATCTGCTTCCATCAAGGGTTTCCAACTTCTCTTGATCGGCATGACCCTTAACATTTGATACCACCACGCAATCCGTGGTACTCCTGTCACCCCTGTCACATGGTCGGAAGCCAAATAATATAAGATCAACCAGTCACTCGTTTCCTTTTTATTGTAGCAGACCCGTGCAAATATCACGTGGAATTTGCACCCCTTAGGATACGCCGACCCCAGGTTGGAAATCTCTGATACATATAAATTGCTTAAAAGCTCTCCAGGGATGAAAAAAATGGAAATAGCGAATCCTTTCACGCAACTGCGGTCCCAGCTGGACATAGAAGATATTCTAAGCATGCATACTCGACTCCGCAGAGCATCCTTACATTATCTCAACTATAAACCTATATTCCAGATAGCTCCGTTACGCAAATGGTCTAAGCAGTCGATATCATCGCGAGGTAACAATATCGCTTCAGATTCGATTCCGGCCAGATTATTTTTTTATTCGTCAATGTCAAGTGCAATATAACCGACAGACGAATACGTCAGTGACTGTTTGGATACCACTATATACGCCATCGGCCAGCTTCCCTGGAAGGCATGTTTGTTTTTTTTAATGGGGGGTGGGGGGGGGAAGTTTTTTTTTAAAAAATATTATGTGGAGTGCTCCATCACATACGAAAATTAAGAAGCGAGACACTGCTAAAACGCAGTCTAGCCAGTTCTGTAGTTCTGATCGACCACTGTAGGCTATATAAATCTATAATACAAAATCAGGACTTAAAACTCACAGAGTGACATCATTTCGGGTCATCCTGTCAGCGCTTTTTTTTTTAGCTTACTCGTCTGTCAAGAGATATCCCTTTGTTCCCCCAATCTCTTTTACTCCTGTGTTTTACCGTTAAATCTCAAGTATCCTAGCCCACAGAAGAATATCTAGTGTACAGCTCCTGTTATCATTTTCTTGGAGGCCTCTGGCTTGTATGGAATGGTGCCAAATAAATCACCAAATGAAAGAGGTAATACTGTACCGACACGGAATGACTGTTTAGGAGTCTAAATAAAATATAATAAGTTTAACAAGTTTATTGGGAATAAGCCCAGACCACAGCCGTGGCACATGGGCAAAATACAGTATGCAACGGGACAGCACATGGACATTTTAAGCACTACAGCTACTAACATCACACATGTTCACAATGCATTGTTACAATCACGTGTATTCACAATCCATACTTCAAAGTCACATGTAAAAGAATGACCGGGAGTTCCGAAGCGAAAAAAAAAAAATTACAGAACAGTACAGAACATAATTATATAAAGTCATCTCCTCAAGAAGCGCTTTCACACGAAACAATGACATCAGTACTGTCATCTGTGATGGACACGCATTCTCAACACAAAGTTACATTGACATTCAAAATACTGACCTGCTAACACTGAGAAATTGCTTTTTTCCCCCCTCAAAATTGACTGTTTTCCTTTTCCCTTGACCCCCACAACAACAATGGTATAAAATTCTCTAAAGTCCGTTTTGCCGCGCCGTGAGTCGATGAGACGCGCTCATAAAACACCAACGCATTATATTACAACGCAGCAATCACTAAGTGATTGAAGGAACAGCGATGACTTTTTAGCAACAAAAACACAAACCCAGACCTTGACATGATACAGAGATTGGAACAAACAAAAAACTTAATGAATAAGGGAAAACCTTAGATGTGGTTGTTCGCAAAAAAATAAATATAGGCAATCCATTTTGTTTCAGCAGGATTGACAGGAAACAGGAAATTAAACAGAGCTGAGTCGCGATGGTGAGCATAAATAAGAAATGACACTCACCAGTCACACATGTTCTCAAAACCTGAGAACTTTTACTGTCTTGTTTGGATTGGAACAATATTCATACAAAGGTTAACTCTGTCACGAATGTCCATTGCGAACCAACAAGGCCAATTAAGAAAACAACAACAACAACAACAACAACAACAACAACAACAGAGGATCGAGGGAGTGGGCAGGGATAGGCATTCTACCTAGTTTTGGCAAATGTTTTAGTGTTTCTTTATCTCCTAATACCTTTTTTCCCCCTTCTCATTGGTCTTCTTTAAAGCTGACTCATTCAAAAAGCATTAAGACCCCTTCGCCGGCTCCTTGGTTAGGAAGCTGTGGCCGTATGCATAATCCGTACGTGAACACTACTAAAGTTTTGGGAGTTTCCCGTGGTTACCGCATTGCGTTGACTAAAGTAAGGATTATGCATATGGCCACTGGGCTTGATACACAGTACAGATCTGTCCTGAGTGCACGGAAGCCAGCCTGCTGCTCAATTAAACTTAAGCAGGCTATACGTGCAACTATTCAGCGAATACCAGACTGTGAAAGATAAACTGCTGTATAACTGCATTTGCCGGATTCCGCCTCTTCAACGGCTAACGCCCCAGCTTCTGAGAACCACTTCATCGTCTGGACAACACGATGTTTTTAAAGTTACATTTAAATGTCTCGTACCTCACTTCTTTCCTCTTCTCTTAATTTATTGATGGTTTTCCAATAAGGAAATGGCCGCCTGGCACATCTCGCCCCATTTCCACCCAGCATCCTATTACGAGTATATAAACCTACGCTTACGCGTCGTCCATTCTCAGAATGCGGTTGTCATGTCTAACACTGCCTTACATTTTCAGGTTGTGGGCGTGTATAGTGAAATTCCATGCAGCCTACGATCTACTTTGTTTTTAAGTAATCCCTTGAGGGCAGTGGAAATGTCACCACGAAGCAGAATCTAGTTACTTCTTTTCCACTTTAACCCTTTCACTCCATTATGTTTTTCTCGTGCTCATGTAACAAAGTATCATCAGTCTGCACGTAGGAATAGTTCACTACATGGAAAATATGACGTATGGGTACGTCTGTGGCGAGACAAGAAATGCTGCTTCCGGAACTTCCTGGTACGTGTAAAAAAGAAGGAATTGTTCATTACGTGGGACTTATGATGTATGGGTAAGTCTGATACGAGACAGTAATGCTACTTCTGGAACTTCCTAGTATGTCTAAATGACGTTTGCCACACTGGGTTGGAACATAAGTATAATGAGTAAGTACGTCATCCGTAGCGAAGGATTTAACATCAACCCCTTGAGAGCAACCGAAATGTCATCATTAAGCGAAGTTCTTTGTTTTCTAATTTGACTGGGGAATTAATAATCTATTTGCTGAAAAGACGTTGGAATTCTGGGAAAGGAAGGCACTCTTTTGATATTCAGAAGATAGTGAGAGGTGGTTCAGACTAGACTAGAGAGTGGGAAGGCAGGGCAATCGGAGACAGTCAATTCAACTATTTAGAACCCATGTTACAGAATGATGACATGGGCAATTCCACATTATTATGCACGGCAAACAAAACAACATAACTGCAAGTACACTAAAAAATGAGAAACAAGAAACAAAATCCGACACCACCGTAACATTCAATTTTTGTCTACAAATCACCAAGAGATGGGAAAGAGGAATGAACAAATGAAGCTATGCAAGACATCACATCTTCAAGTCTTTTCAAATGTTCAGAAATGCCGCACTCTTCTCCCTCGTCATACCACCCATCCACCACCCCGAAAACAAAAGGCTCTTAATTTCAACTCATTCACGTTTTTCATTCAGTAACGTCTTAAAAGTCCAAACGAGAGAAATCAATGAAGGAAACCAAAAAAAAACAACAAAAAAACCGCATTAACCATTTCCCCTAAACTTGACATCTGCGCAGCTTCCCTCATTAGAGTCCAAAATCAGTGCCATCTCAAACCAAGATCGATTTTCGTAACATTCGGGCCCCAAAAATTCTTGAAGAGAACGCTAAAATAGGAAAAAAAAAATTTTTTTCTCTCTCTGTTTCGTTCTATCTCGTTTGGGGTATAGTAAGGCGTGCTTTAATAAAGGTTGCAGGAGCCTAGTTGGTCAAAAAAATTGGACTATCCGAGTCGATAGTAGCAGAGTATAAAATCTGTCCGTAGAAATAATCATATAACATGAAACCACACCGCAAAAGTGGTGAAATTCAGTTTTGAATTTGTAAGAAAATAATTGTTGCAGGCAGTGTTTCCTAATGGCTTCAGCGGATTTCATAAGTGCGGACCTGTGATCTGCAAAAGAAGGCCAAATTTTTAACCCCTTTTCATGTAATTTAAAATTGTGAAAAATCTAANGTCCAAAATCAGTGCCATCTCAAACCAAGATCGATTTTCGTAACATTCGGGCCCCAAAAATCCTTGAAGAGAACGCTAAAATAGGAAAAAAAAATATTTTTTTCTCTCTCTGTTTCGTTCTATCTCGTTTGGGGTATAGTAAGGCGTGCTTTAAATGACGTCTTCCTCCGTGTCCGTGTGCCGTATTTGGCATTGACGTTTCAACGTATACTGTCTTGTAGGCCACACTAAGTTATAAATTGGCCACGATCAGATTGTCTCGTGTGCCAAACTGGCAATGATAATATTTGGATTAGCTGCTTAGTTTGCCAAACAGACTCCGGTATCTCAGGGCATACGAGGTTGTTTTTTTTTCCGAGCCAAAACAATATTCAATGTTTTTTTTCCGAGCCAAAACAATATTCAATGTTTTTTTTCCGAGCAAAAACAATATTCAAACACGTCTATCACAAAATTCCACTGAACGAAACCAGTACTATTTCCAACACTTTCAAAGTCTCAACATAGTTAGTGGATTTCAGGTTAAGGTCAGGCCTATGAATATCGTGAAATATGCTCGATATGACACACTTACAAGCGTTTCGTGAATTTCGAAATAGACAAGGCCGATTGTATAAATATCTTTTGGTCAAGTTGTAATTTGGTAAAAATAACACTGACAAAATACAAAAAAATCAATGTAGTCAAGTAGTTTTGGTATTCGCGCATCACTTTCGGTAAATTGGCACATCGCGTGGACAACTACAGAATGTCCAAACTGAAGCCGACGATGGAATAAAAGTCAATCTACCATGTTCTTCTCTATTGTTTTTTCCTAAACAAGATAAAGCCACTATTTGCCCGTATTGTGCATAGTTAGAATGTATGAAGATGAACAATGTTATCATCTTTCTAAACTAATCAAAAAAGAAAAACAAAAAATTAAAGAGATCAATTTGACGTTTGAAACCCATAAAAGGAACTTGTTCAGAACAAAAAGGAAGACACCTACTCACTGGACAGCATATTATATATAGTCCCTCTCTCTCTCTTCTTCTTCTCTCTCTCTCTTCTTCTTCTCTCTCTCTCTCTATCGCTCCCTCTATACAACTTTCCCTGGGCAGATATATAAATTCAGTACGTTACTCTTGCAATGCTCACACAGGATATGTCGAAGCTCTTACCCCAGCCGACAGTATAGGATTCACAGCTCATCTAGCCTGTTCTTATATCATGGGTGTACAAAATTTGGGTAGAAAATACAACCAACTTCAATTAATTACAACGCCGCTTATTAAGGACAACGGTTACGCTGCCACTAATAGTTGTTTGGACCTAGCATTCCATGACCATTAATTCGGTGCTAGGCATGTGTGACCTATCAAAGTTCTACGTATGCATGTGCCGGTATGGTCACGTGTTTGACCAGCTGCTGACAGTTCATTTTCCAAAGGACGTTTTCTATCACTGTACCATTATTTATCATTCGCTGCTGACAAACAAGTTTGAGGTTGCACTAGATCTCATTAACAGCATCGCATCAGTTAGGTTCAACCCCACTAAGTAAGATAATATGCTATGGTTTAAAGATCATGTCGCTTGTACTAGTAAGATCACATCCGAGCAGAGCAGGATGGTCATTGAAAGTTCTTCATGGCATTTCTATATTTCCAAGTGGTCAAGCATTTTGTCCCCATAATACTTGTAATAATGTAACAAAACCATCAAAGCATAATTTTTCGCCGCGTGAATATTTTTCGGTGTTAACAGGTTTTCAATCTTGTCCTCACACAGGAAAGTATCTCCGGACAAAATTATGAAAGTGATCTACAGTCCTTGTCGCTAATACTAGTAATAGGTGTCTCAGTACAGGTTTCCGATCTGATAGAGCCATGACCAGATTTTTATCAAACCAGTGTGCTCGATTTCGCCGTAACCCAACCCTTTCCACAATCCCCGTTCTTTGTTAAACAACGACAAATGTTCGCCCATTTACGGCGAAATCAAGTTCGTCCCTTATTCGGCTCCATTCAAATGATTTATTAGCCAATAGGCCAACATCATACAATGCAATACAATATGACATAAATACAATCCACTGCAAAGATAGGGCTATAGCTCTCTCTAATGCTCCTTTAAGTTCTTAAATGTATGATAACTATACGTCTCTGCTGTGTTAACTTCAGTTGTTCGCTGAAGCCAAACGGTTCCCATCCATTCAGCCATGCATACAGTATGTTATAAATTATTCTGTTAATACGTTTTTAAATTCTGTCAATGGAAAAATCAACAGCGTGAAAATACGGCATGCCCACGAATATTTTCGATAGGTTGTTATTTGTAGACACATCCTCCTTTCTGACTGGCCCAAACCGCCAACTACCTGCGCTCTCTCTCTCTCTCTTTCTCTCTCTCGCCATCTCTCTCCCTCCCCCGCAAGACCGTATCAGCACAAGTGTAAGATGTGCAGAATTTTCCATCATAATTATACAACACTCCCTCTCCACACCCACACCCCCCACACATACACAAACTCATACCCATCCAGATCGTTATCTGTAGGCACGAGCCATATTGAAATGAACATTTTAATGAAGGCTAAATAACACCCGGTGTTAGAAAACAAAGCGAAAGTGCAGAAAAGTTACAGTAAGAACAGGTAGGTAACCCCAGGGCACAACTCCATATACTCTTCAGCTTCAAGCATCATTCCTCTGTACTGAGGCTATCACCGTCACAGTCATGTGACTTTCATTATTAAAGTTTACGACACGTAACTGATGGTCCGCATCAGTGACTCTTAAAAATATTTAAAAATAGATAGTTAATAAAATAATACTATAAAATAGTTTTACAGATAAGCTATTTGTGTAATGTTTCAGCCTACCGGATAACCTTGTCGCACTTCAAACAGAATGTAACAAAGGAGAGGGCATTCAGTACATACATGAACAAACCAGAGAGCCTTCAGGCTAAAAAATACTACCTCCACCACCAACACCACCACCACCACCTCCACCACCACCAACAACAACAAATACCGCAACAACAAAACAAACCTCACCAGTTTAGACAAAGAGGCTTTAAAAGAGGGAGATAAATGGGAACTTCTTGGGGTTTTTTTGTCGTTTTAGCGGCACTCTTTCTTTCAACCGTTGTCTACTGTATCCGTCTAATGTTTATATCGCCCGAACTTTCCAAAAGATGCATATAGATGGGACAATTCCTTCAGCCTTTCAGGAGTTTGTATGAACCACCATTCCATAATTTTTTTTCGTGCTTAGACTCTTCACCGAGAAATTCTGAGCATTTTGCAGTGTGCCCAAATTCAAGCGAATCCTGTATAAATTCTGCTCACGTTTCTGATCAAAGGTTTTTCTCTTCTCTACTGCCTCAGTACATTTCAATATATCGAGCTTGGCGGACTGGAAGTCAGGGGGGGGGGGGGTGTAACCAGGTCGCTGCACTGCAATCACTAACAGTGACTTTGTTATAACTCTGGTCTGTAATAATGTGGCAGTATTATGTGTATTATATTAAGTGCATTGTTATTATGCAGGTATCATCACGAATGAAATTTATAACATTGTAAAACATAATCCCTTCAGGGCAATGGTAAATTCTATGTTTTTTCTCTTTATCTACTTATTTTCTGTGATGTTTCCGTAGAGGACGAGGCGATAGGGACGCGGAGAAAAAAAAAAAGAAAGCGCTCAATTAATACGGTGGGAACTGTATGCTATAAAATACCCCCCACTGAATGAACGTGACAAGTAGGCGTGGGTGGGAGGTGAGGATATAGATCAGTTCAATATTTATGGCTATTCCCACACATCTCTACTGTAGGCCTACTGTACTTATTGTCATTACTGACGTACACAGTCAACTTCGGTTGGTCGCAACTTCTCGGAGGCATAAAAAAATAGTTGCAGTTAAAAGGAGTTATAATTACCCTGTGATTTTTACACAGAAATGTAGCATTTTGTTACGGGTTAAGTTTTGTTATCGAACGGGAGTTGTGATTAACTGTAATAATACTGTAATAATAAAGCAAGCATGCAGGATGGGTAGATGCTTGTCAGGATTAGAACACGGTTAAAAAAAAATCGTCACGTTTGCATGGACAGGGTCTTAAAACAATCTAATTATATTCAGTAAACAGGATTTGAGCTTAAAATCCTGTTGATTATTTTTGGTAATTTAAAAAAAAAATATTCTAAACACATTTTAAATATTTTGATATTAGGCTTAAACACAACTCCACATCAGGATGGTTTATACGGAGGATGCGATTAAGCAACGCTATTTGTTTGTTTTTTTTATCCAAGGTGATTATCCATTTATATCCAAGGTGATGCTTTCGCTTGACGCCAGAGATAGATTAGCAGGAAGCGGGGCACTAAAAATATACATAAATGGCAGTGGCAACTTGTGATCTCCAAAATTATCTCTGCTCCCCCCCCCCGCCCCCTTTCCAATTTCTTCAAATAACAACTTTAACCTGAATCATGTCCATATCAATCCACTGCTCTTGCTCTGAATAGCTATAATGCAAATACATGGCTGTATTAACAGACTAATGCAAACTGAAAGACAAAAGGAATGGACTGGACAAAAGAGTCTCTATGTATTTCTTGGTCTTTGTATGTTTGGAAATCAATCATTACAATTTTTTTTTCTAAGCTAAATTTTACCCGGCACTGTACGAGTTATATTTAATGACGAGACGCCACTGTGTATAAGGACTATGAAGTAACAAAATATATTGTCGAACGCCTTGATAGTGGAAAATAGCCCGGGGTCCTTCAGAAGTATGGCCTGGGGCATCTTGGGTCCTAGTCCTTTCAAAGGCATGGGGTCTTGGGGCCCCATAATTACCCTATCCCGGCCGCGAATCTGCTTCTTTTTTTTTTGTTTGCCGTACACTAATGATAGAAACGGGTTAAAACTAAAAATAGCAGCTGTGACATTACTTACTAATATTGTAGTCCAGCTTACTATTACTAGCGCAATGAGCAACGGCTCAATAGCTCATGGTCAGAATACTAGGCCTGAGCATCATGGGTTCGGTGTTCGATCCTCTCGGTGACCTTTTTGTACTTTTTCTAATTCTTGTAAATGAATGAGGACCATATCTATAAAGTATATCCAGAGACTGTTTCACCTTTATTCATATGCGTTCTCTTATTCACACTTCATGAAATTAAAATATTTCGGTATGGAGTTCTGACAAAAAAGTGTATTCTATAATGCAGATTCGCATTCCGGCCTAGCATTCACTACCTAAACCCGAGAAATCTGAACTTCATTCAGAACCAATACAATACGCAGGCCCCCTATTACAATAAAGCATACAGACAGCCATGGCATTTCTCTTCGTGAATAGCTCATTTGTCTAGTAAATGAAAGAGAAATAAGTTTGCTTATTCTGTTCTCTGAATAGATCTCATTTTGTGATAAAACAGAAAAGGGCAGATAAACGGACTGTGTTAATACGGCGCTAACTGTACTTAAATAGTTTGCCTTGTCCTGTACCACATATTATAATCACGATTCTGACCTATTCTACCACGATATCCATTATTCATTTCATTATCACGCCCCAAAGTCAAGCAGTAAGAGTAAGAGAACAAGTGATCCAACAATACAGTACATATGCTCCTAAATAGATCAGACCAACTCACTGAAGCATGCCTATAAATTACTAGGGAGGTAAGATGACAAGTGATCCAATCACACAGATTACTTGAATTTAATTAGAGCAGGCTGACGCGGATTCTCTTTCGCTAGAAAGATAGGATGGCAACTGATCCACGGAAACATACTTCATGATCCTAATTAGATCAATCCGACTCTCTGACAAAAAGAATGGGGACAAATGATCTATCCACACACGCTACATGATCCTAATTAGAGCAGGCGGACTGTTTTCAGCAAATAGGGTAGAAAGATATATTATCTCTTTACATACATTACATGTTCCAACTTAAACAAAAATCTGACCCTCCTCAGCCAGGCTGACATGGAGACAAATGATCTAACATAATACAGACTTCATGATCCTAATGAGAGTAATGAGACCAGGCTGACACTGTCAGACTGAAAAGAGAACGAGAGTAATCCACCAAATGAAACTTTATAATCCTCATTAGACAAGTCTGATTCTCATCTTTCTAAGCCTTTGCTAATAACTGGAGCCTATAGTGTGACAATAACAGTGACTCTTTATATGAAGTTCTTTTACAAGGAACATGCACAGTATGGAGCATTATGACATCACGAACAGTGAAAGTTTTTTTTTTTTTAAAAAGGACAATCACATCACATTCACATTCTCAAAGACTTTAGGTAAACATTTTCTTTACAATACAAATACATGTACAGCTAAATTGCTGATTAAATTGTAAGTCAGAGTTCTTAACAACACATGATTTAAGGATTATGTTCTATGAGTATGACCATGTGTATCATTTATAAAAACTCAGCAGAATTAATAACAACAGCAACACTTCAGAATCAAATTTTTCATGTCCAATTTCATACATTGCCCAAAGGGTAATGTAATAGTAGATACTATATCAAGTTTCTCATTATGAAAATGAAATGGCTGTGGTTTTAGCAAAGCCAAGGCTAGTGCGAAGCCAGGGACAGAACAAGCAGGTGGTATCAGTGTCATGGATGGTCCATATGGCTGAATTCCCACCCTATCTGAGGAGTGACGACATATGTAACACAGTGTAGTGAGAGTGTGGGCACAGAATGACAATGAATGAACAAGTGTGTAATAGGGCTAATTAAGGTGTAAAGCCATTGCAGGGGTGTTGCTAGACTAACACTAACAGCGTTGACTGTTGTAGCCATAGATAGAGTTAGTGTGAGTCACTATTTGTGGTGAGGTAGAGAAGGCACATAGTATGGTGTTGTAGACATACATGTATAATGTAAAAATCATGAAATAAAGACTGTGCCTGTCATTCAGTTAGAACTGTATGTCAAGCCTGAAATTCAGGAAATTCACTGAATCATTCTATTAATGTCAGCTACAGTTTCATCAAAAATTCAGGTTCTGAAATTTGTAAACTGCCAGCATAAACTGTTTTACAATTGTATGATGCAACAAACAAATTATAAAATGAAGTTAACCTTTGGCAGGGATGTCACTTACATTCCATAAAATTCTCTAAACTCTGGGCAGATTCACAAAGACTAAATTCTATTTAGCTTTGAATCGCAATCTAATACAAAATTCTAGGGGTAAAAATAAAATATAATTACAGAATGTCCAAAATATATATATGACTCAGAAAAAAAAAAAATAACAACCAAAAATTGTTTTATGAATTTTGTCTCAAAGCAGTTTCTAAGGATGATGAAAAAAGCCTTTGCTGAAATATTTTATTTCTGATTTCAAAGAATTTTCTGAAGATTGATACCCTTGCTTTTGACTGCACTCAGTTCTCGCAATCAAGGGTTGTAAATTGTGCACATCCAAAAAGTGGCATCATGATAAAGAGTATTACTATCTTACAGTACACAATGAGAAGGATTAGGACAAAATGAGAAAGTGATCTACAGAAGGAAGCAAAACAAAACAGATATAGGACAAAATAATTCTATGTGTGTGAGTGGTACTGAACACAAACATTACTTTGTTATCTTCCTCCTTCCTGTCCATGCCCAACACCCCCCCCCCCNTCCCCAAACCCCATCATACTCTTATGTCTGTGCTTGCCACTCTCTCCTAATAATATATGAATTAATATGTAATTACATGAAATATGAATATGAATTTGTGTAATTCAATTGTTGTCACCCTCCCCTCACTCCCCAATCTGAACATGAATTTTGTGTTCAAACATGTCCTCGGCCTTCCCCTTACAAGTGCACTATTTTTAAATACATGTACTAACCATAAGATGGGACTTATTATGTTTAGAGAGGGGGACAGAAGAGGGGACAACACTGCTTTGCCTTTTCATTGGTACACATTAACATTGCATGACTACTTTCCAAATTTAGAATACATAAGATAAAAAAGAAAAAAAAAACTCGGGGCTCCTCATAACAAGATAGAATTTGCAGGTTTCTACATCCGAACAGTTACTAGTAAGTCACTATTTTGGCCAAGTGTAGGTAGAATCTTAAAGCAACCAGCCTCAAAAACTCCTTACTATATTTGGATTAAAGCAAGAGGTACTAACATCCCCTGTGGGAATTTTCCTATCATTGCATTCATGGGTGTAAGAGGTAAAATCCAATAAAACACATCCTTAACCTTCAGAACTGCATTTTTGCTTTATCAATAATTACTGATTAGATTACACATGCGGGAAGTATTGGTCCAGTAAAATGTCAAAGTAAATGTATGTAAAATTTTATTACTGTTCCTTTGTTAATTTTTTACTACATATACATAGATCTATCCTTTCTGATGGTGAGTCCTTTTTAATGCTAATTTGACAAAGTGGACATTCAAGGACTTTTGAAAAAGTCTACATTTTTATTGCTGTTGTTTGGAAAGAAGTTCTCCATTAATATGTTTTCATAAGCAGCTGGGTAGCAATACAAGGGCAGCATTTTATAGAGGTAAATAAGTGGAATTTATTTGAGCGAGTAGATGTCCACATCACTGAATGTTCTTTGATTTCTTACACGGCTGTCTTTTTTTTTCTTATCATTGATGAGTATTATTTTATTTAAAGACACACTATAACACCTTTTTTGCTTCACTGAAGTCATTTTTTTTTTTCAAACTAAGGGTTAGGACTCAAACATAGGCCGGTGTGTTAATCACCTAATAATTAGTAGACAGCACTGCTGGCAAAACAAACAGGTTGCGTACTTTATAGTTATAACAGTAACACTTTATTAAAATTATAATAAATAATATAGATTATTTTATTCCTTATAATATGACGATCTGGTGAGGACAAATTTAAATCTGCTTTGAGCTGGTCATGCTCGACCAAAGTAAATGCCTAAGGAAGAAGTTTGATGGCCTCCAGCTCTAAAACATACATCAATACAAAAAAATTATTGGACAGCAGATCTAGACTAGACTAGACTAACTAGAGATAGCTATCTTTCTATGCATCTAAGTTCTAAGTATGGAGCTGCCCCCAAATTTAAATTAGAGACAACTTTAGCATCTCTCAGTTTTAATACCAGCGGAACCTGAAGATGCCAAAAAAAAAAAAGAAGAAAAATTAACAGAATATGCTGGAAGCCATGTCTACTTTGGTATGGATACTAGCAAGAGAAAACCGCCAAGTACAGAACAGCTGGAGCTGGACTACGACTACAGAGTAACAGAGTGACTTGTACTGATACACTGTGATAAAGAATGAAATGATAAAACCTACCTGGTGGGTATTCAAATGTTGCAAAAGTAAGGATCCGACTGCTAGGTACCACCAGAAGAACAGTCACTAGAAGGTATTTCCAGTACATGTTTGGAACTGCCAGCCTTCGCTTGTACAGGGGGGTTTTGTTTATGTCGCCATCCCCCACCGAGGATGTCTCGCTGGCATAATCACTCTCGTCAACTCTCGGTTTCGCCTAAATGCTATGCGAGAGGGTTGCAAGGGATGTGCCAGGTTGCGTTTCTCGTATGACCCGAAGCACCGTTTCTTGAAAATTATAATATTTTGATATACTTCGGGATAATAAATGTTAGAAGATTGCTAGACCGGTCAAGAAAGGCTACAGCACTTATAGCATTGTGGAGTTTTATGTTGTTATAAACTGTAGGAATACATATCTTAATTTAACCTCATAATTTCGTCTACCCGTATTCAAAACGGTTGTGACCAAAAGGCTCTTTAAAAATATCGATGCAAAATCTGGCACAATTGTCACCATTGACGTCACAACACGGAAATGAAAACAATATGGAGGACGACGATGATGTTATTTATCAGGTAAGATAAGTTTTATAAGTTTTTGAACACCTGACGACAGTCTGATTCACATTTAACACCCTACTTTCCCAGATGGTTTTGTTTTATCAGTCGAGAGCTTGTTATATAATTGTTAGTGATAGTTTGTGGCGTTTTTTTTCACAAATATATTCGAAAGAACAGAAGTAAACTCGAGAAGTGTTGCTCAACAGGTGAAGTCGGCGCACCTGGTTTCGATAACTCGCCTTCTCACCACGTGCATTCCACAGCGTCTACGTTCCTGAGATTTTATGGCGCCTTTCACAGCGCTTGACGCGTACCTCTTAGGTCCTGTGCGGTCTTTGCATGATGTATTCTCTGCTAGTTTCATACATTATCTGATTATCTACTAATTCTGTCCATATCTGTTAGTGTGTAGTGTAGTAATAGCTCTCTAACCCCTATTCTGCCTTGATCAGCGTTTTCAAAACTAAGCAGTAGAATTCAGTGGCAGGGATAGGTATAGTGTCACACCATTAAGTATTTTCAATTTTTCAGATTTAAAATTCATAGCCAGAGTAAAGTCATCTCAATATTTTCAAACTGCGCATTCCTTGTCAACCAATCCTATGTTCAGTCTTAAGGGTGGGTCTAGTATTGTGACAAATAGTTTATTATCAGTGGGATGGTTGTATTTTATGATAAAGAGTATACATGTATACTGTACATATTATACTATATTTAATCCTATTATCAAAGAGCCTAGCTACCAAACTTTTACTCACCCTTTACTAGTGTTATAGTGCTAGATCAGACATAAATGTTACATGAGAATGAATCAGGTTATGAAAAGCCTCCATTTTAAAATAATATTGAATTTATAAATTTACAACTGGAAATGCACTGTTCCTTGTGAAAAAGATTGGAGGAGAGGGGGTGAAATGTGATATAAATTTTCAGGCTGTTACTGTGTAGTTACTTTTTGTGAAAGAAGCATACAAGGTGTGTACAGTTATCATGATTCCTACTCAGTCCTACAGTAGAATGCCTCACTTAGATTGAAATGGATTGCCATTTATGTCCCATATTTGTTATATTTAAAGCAAGCATAGGGATGTAGAATAACTAATTATAATGGAGGTTATGTATCATAGAGAAAATGTAAACACAGAACAAACTTAACAAAGTTTCATTTTTGTGTTTGAAATGTGCATTTTTATTATTTTTTTCCTCCTAGGGTGAATTGTTCAAATTAAGTGAGAGCAGAAAGCGATTGATTGGATCAAAGTCAGACTCATGGAAGCCCAAATATGTGGTATTTCGTCACAAGGGGGAGAAACCAGTGCTGGAATATCACAAAAAGAAGCCTAAAAGTGGGAAGAAGTCAGAACGCACCCTAACAGGTACACTTTTATAATAATGTGCATTTGTTCATTCATCATGGATGTGTTTGTTCACATACTTCATTTTGTGGTACAGAATGTATTTAGTGGATTCAGCATAGTCATAAATTCAAAAGTCTGTGGATAAAGTTGCAACTATATTAAGGGTGTGATTAAATAGCCCAATTTGTTTTTCAATGTTGTGGCTTGTTGTGAAATTTGTTTCTGAGCTTTGTAAAGTGCAGCTAAGCAGACTCATATGGTTATGCAGAGTTGACTGTTAGCTTTACTGCATTGATTAGTTTGTGTACTTTTAATGAATGATTGAATTTAAGGAGTCGTTTCATAAAACTGGTGTCTTTCATTAATAAGAAATGGTGATATGTATATGGAAAGTGGCGGTTGTGGGGAGGGGGAGGTGGTTGGGGCCAAGGGTGAGAGAGAGGGGAGGATTCCTCCTATTTTAATGGATGCAGTGCCTTTTTAAAAAAGTTTTTACATTGCCCCATGTCAGAGGCAAGGGGAGAGGCTTGTGGTTTTAGGGTTGAAGTGAAGCGGAATCACGGAGCATAAGATACTCTTGTTCTGCCATTGCATCAATATTCTACAAACCTCTGCAGGTTCACCCATGTACAGCACTTTAGGTCAGTTAATATTTTTGCCCAATGCCATGATGAAGTACACAGTCACAGTGTATTTATTAGATTTTCATTTTTATCTCTTTTTTTTTTTTTCTCCATTTCTTTTATAACATTCTTTTTTTTTTCTTTTTACAGATACATTTGAACTGTGGCCAACTTACAAAGTTGAAAAGTTGAAAAATGCAAGAGGAAGAACTTTTGTGTGTGAAATAACATCAAGCGACTACCATATTTTCCTGTCTGCCGATGAAGAAAAACAAATTGATGTCCTCGTGTTCTTGTTGCAAGTCCAGATCAGGTTGAAAGATAACATAAGAAGTGAGGAAATTTGTACATAGATATATATATATATTATATCTGGTCCCATTTTTTTATCTGACTATCTTGTCCTGTTACTACTTTCTCTTGGGTGAATGGTGGGAAACTGCATTCAGATACTCTTGTTCAGACCACACACTGATGTGAGACAAATTTTCCAGATGTGGTTCATGATGATTAAAATTGCCATGAGTTGCACAATCCCACAAGTTACAAGTGTTACCTGGCTTGCAAACTGAAGGGTTTTGACTTTGTTTCTTGTGTAGAGATAAGGACGTTTAGCACTGATCTATGTTCATCTCAGTATACCAAATTTCCTTTTTTGACTTTATTTTATCAATTCCTACCACACGCTTCTATTTTTTGCTCATGGGTTTAGTGTCAGTATATCTCTCGTATTCCTGTTTCATCTTAAAACTGGGTCATTACTGTCTAAAAAAAAATGAACATGGACATTATCTTGACTAAGATGGGTTTGCATTCATTTCTCAACAAATGTGAACCGCACAGTTTTAAATTAGTGAAGTGTCCCCTTATAGACTTTATTTACAGTTGCTTTTATAGTGGAATGAAAGATTGGCTGGACTAGGAAGAAATTTTGAAACAGCTGTATTCTCCCCCATCTTTTTCCCTAATAAGGTCTTGCTCTACCCTCTCCAGTTACTCACCCATGTTTAACTTATTGTTTATGTTACTTTTGTAGAGCTAGGAAACTATGAGGAAAGGTCAGGAATTGCAGGATAAGATATGAGCAGGATGGAAATGGGTTTTTCCAAGTCCCACTCCATGCCTTTTTGTCATAAAAAGACTTACTTGCAACAATGGTTCCATTGACTTCAACCTGAGTCATCTGTGAAATTGTAGAAAGACCTCACAAACTCAGATTCCTAGGCACCAATTTGTAACTTCAGGTTTGGTGAGGTGTTCGAGTATGTGGCTTTTGTATTTGGATGAGGCCCATAGACATGAAGTCTGAAGTCCAAATGTATTTTTAATTTTTCTTATAAATCTTCAAGGAGAACCCACACTACAAAATGTCTGATACAGTTTTCTCAATATTCATCAGTTTTGCACTCAAGGCGTTTTTTTTACTGGGTGACAGCACACTTCAGGCATTTAGGGCCAATTTGTCTGCAAGGATATCTTGTTTCATATCACACTTCACCCTCTCATTTTTATCATGTCACTCCACTTCTTTATTTTCTCTCCCGCAGAGGATCTTATCAGTGTCTTGCCTGATGATTCGGAGTGCCAACAGAAGATTGGAGCCAAGGGGAGCAAATGTGTTTTACATGCATCCCCATGGGGGCTAACCCTTGCACTTGAGGTAAATGTGGATGCTGTCAGTTGAAAATTAATCAGCCTGGCATCGAGGCAGATTTTTAGAAGTAGAGAACAGAATTGTTTTGTCCATGTTTTTAGATACTTAGTGGCCTGTAAAATATTGTTGACTCAAGTTTGTTACAAAAAAAATAGTACATTTTAGGTTGTGCAGTTTATAAATTATTTCATGCTGCTGTGTAGTTGCAGTAATGCATTTGGAAAGGAAACTGTGCTTCTCTGCAGTTGTGATAAAGTGATATAAATGTTATTTATCAATTCATTGGTTTATATATATATATATATATCATTATGCACTGTTGACTGAACATTTTCCTGAGAAAAAAAGATCACCAGATAGATTTATAGGACATCTCTGCTTATTGATATCTTATAATTGGCATATATATGTTATTAGTCTTAAGACATAATGTTTGCTGTAAACATTGTAGAGCATATTTTGTATTTGCACTTATAGTTGAGTAATCAGTTATGCAGACCTAGTGTAAAATATTCTCAGAATGAGTAATTTGTTTTAGAATTTAATTCTTGCTTGTGCTGCACCCTTATTTCCTTTATCCTAAAGTGTGTGTATGACTTAAAGTTTCACAGCACTTCTGCATGATTATACCTATATTGTGTCTCTCCCATTGTAACAGTAAATTGCTGGTTAGAGTTTCTGTATCAGTTTGCCCAGACGGCAACTGTTCATATCAATCTTCGCATGAAGTGTCATGGCCGGGGATTTCTTCTGTTTACCCTGCTGTATTTACACCTTTTTCATCAACAAACACATCTGATCACAACAAACTTTATCACCCCTCTCTTTGTTTACTGTTTTCAGCAAACACGGGCACTGTTAGCTCAGTGGCCTTTGAAGAGCATCCGATATTACGAGGCATCAGGGACAGGTCACTTCAACATTGAGGCGGGTCGAGTGGCACCCATGGGTGAGGGGCTGTTCAAATTCACAACCCAGACTGGGCATGATGATTATATGTATGACTTGGTGGACAATTACATTGTCAATACACTAGACAGAGTGAAGGTATGTTTTAGTTTGTATTTTTGTATTAATTTTAGAAAGGGTCAGTCCCCAGTTTATTTCTCACCAGTTGCCATGAAACTTAATCTGAGTGGCTTTTCAGATTTTCTTTGAGTCATTTACAGCCAAAAAAAAAAAGACAAAAAAAATAGTCTCCCATGATTTAAGTTCTAACCCATCAATGTAGTCACTTCACTTTAAAGAGGTGGCACAGGCAGGCCACAGTGATACTTGATGTTTGGAGTTTCTCAGCTTTTTACATGTACATCATATGAAATGCAAAAGTTTAAGAGGGCCATACACCAAATTGTAAACATGTAACTGCCTTGTGCAAAAACTCAGCTTTCTTTTTTTTCAACAAAGTCTCCATCCGTTTGTGATGATGAGAACATTGATAGCTATCCCTTTCCCTTCATAAACCATAATAATGATTTGAATCAGACCTTGCATACCCTTAGAACACTGTAAAAGTATTTACGTATGTCTCCAACATGAATATTTTATCCATGCACCAACATTTTGATGGCTCTAGCAGCAGAAATTTTATTCAAATTTGTCATTGCCACAGGAGTTTAAACATTTTTTTTTTTTGTTTCATCAGTTATCTAGCTCTTTTGGAAGCTTATGTCATTTCAGTGTTTAATCGGAGAAGACTTTACAGCTGAAATATTTTGTCACAGTGAATTTAAGAGTTCTTATTTCTAGCTGTTATCAAATGACAGTGATGAAGATGACAATGAAGACAGTGGTGATGATGGTGAATGAAAAGAAGTTTGGAAATCGTCTCTGCTAGGATTAGGGAATTGCACACTCACACCATCTCCAGCAAAGGTGCACTAGAGCAGTGGCGGTCCTCTAACCAAGATGCTGTTCTCTTTAATTTTATTCATTATTTCGGTCCTTCAATTTGTCAATTCCTCTCTTTCCTTACACCAAATTTTTCATCTTCCAGCCAGCACAGAAGGGAACACCAGAAGAGATAGAGGATTATATCCGAGAACACGATCACCTGCACTCACTTACCACAACCTGTGTGTGCTCACCCAGAACTCCAGAGATCAGGAATATCCTCAAGAAAAATTGGAACATCCGCCTGCAGGGCCCAGGTGAGACTTGACCAGTTTGACTCAGCAATAGTTTTCAGTTTATTTGCAATCATCTGTGCTGTATGATAGTTTCATTGGAATATGGAAAAAGTAGCAATGAAGTGGAGAGTTTAGTTCTACTAATAAAATGTTTTCTAGATAGGGATGTAAATTTGCTACTTTCTGCTCTTGTGATGGCCATGGGATTTCAGTTTTCTAATATCAATATTATTCATGATGTATAAGTAATGTTTCATTCCTGGTTATTTGAGTTAGCCCTTGCCCAGTCCTGGCAGTTTTCCACTGTTTCATTCTGTGCCATCTGTGCCTGGCTGGAAAATGTGACAAAAGAGTGGAGCAACGTGTGGTTAAGTTGAATTGCATGGTTATTGAAGAACATAAAATGAGCGCTGTGAAATATAGATTATGTTCAGTTAATGCTACAGTTGGCTTGTGCCATGTGTGGTCTCATGAAAGTATAAAAGAGTGCTTAAAATGTATATCTTTTTGAACTATTTTTATCTTTGTTTTCACATTTAAGCGATGACACTTTGTATTCATTTTCTTGGGGAGGGGATGCAGAAAATCACATCTAACTTTCTAAGATGCTTATTTTGTTCAGGCTCAAGTTTTAATCTGAAAAGGAATGATTTCAAAAGAGACATGGTTGAAACTAATATTCGTTTTTTTGTGGTTTTTTTTCAAATTGAATTTCAGATGATTTAAGTGGGCAGGCACGTTCATCAAGAGGTAGACAAAGCAAGTAAGTGTGGATGTGTGTTTTGCAAGTTAGGTCTTGTCTTTGCATGAAGAAGTTAATTTTGAGGTTACTCTAGCGGTAATTCATATGTAACATGTGAAATTTTATAGCGGAGTAAGAAAAGGTGAACTATAGGTGTACTTATCAATTCATTGCACATAGAAGTATGCATAGTGCTACACTGGCTTCGTCTTCTTTCCATTCCCCTTCCCTGCACACCCTCAAGTCCAGAGCATTATAATGGGTATGCCGGGTTTTTGAGTTCTTGATACAGGAAATTTTGAGGCTTTTATGAGTGAGAGGGCCACTGTGCTATGTTGAAAAATTGTAGGTGATGTTAAAAGCCCGGACAAATTTTCAACAGAAATAAGTTCTTTATTGGTGTCTGTCTGTGATAATACTGGTAAAAGTGCAGCTACTAATTATAGAAGGAAATGCATCCCCATATGCTATTTCCATATTTACCATAAATGTAAACTTAGAATTTTCGTTCCTTGAGTTTTCTCTCCACTCTTTGAAGTGAAATTTGATTGGTTTACTTATTATACTTTAAGTAAATTCTCTATGGGTAAGGTTGGCTGAAGTCAGCTCATGTTATTGTGGTGAATCAGGGAAGCAACTTACTTGGATATCAATTAAGTGTTCTTTGTTGGACTTCTATTGGGCACAACTAAATTCTGATATATGCTTTCATATGTCATATCTTTCAGCACCCCAGCCTCGCCGTCCCTATCTAGTGCTAGTCAAGCCACTACCCAGTCATCCAGCCTTGTTATAAATCTGGAAAGACCAGGAGAGTCTTCAGACAGTCGTAGGGGCAGTGTAGACACCCGCTCTGGTGGTCGACAAAGCACAGAGGATTCACGCATCACAGATCGACCCCCACCCTTACCATCCCGACCCACCAGCGGCAGTGGAGTTCCTCGGAGGAGCAAAAGGCGAGATCACAGCATTCCCAGGAAAGTTGATGTAGCAGCCACAAAGTCGGAAGTTGAGACACAGTCTCTCACATCTGAAGGAAGTTTGTCCAGTCCGTACGTCACCCCACGTCGCCACTCCAACCCATCCGAAGTTCTCCACCGGGTTAGACCAGATGAAGAACTAAAGAGTCTCAGTCTTAACATTAACTTAGCTCAGAATAACAACGCTCAGCATCATCATACCGAATTCTATAATCTAAGCTCACCAAACATGAAGATCCGTGTCACAAAATCCCCAGTAGTAACAAAAAATCCTAACAAAGTGGGCAGGGCAGAATATCTTATGTCCCTTGAGCAGAGTGGAGTAAAGTCCCCAGGTTCCAGCCCAGAGGGTTGGGACCTGAAAGCCGGTCGGGTGGGGGAGGAGGACCACCAAGAAGCATTAGAGTACTTAGATGCAGTAGCCAGGGCTAGTCAGCAGAAGTATGGAGGGCATAACTCGATTGATCGAAGATGGGTGAAGTTGAGACGGGAACTGAGTGGGAGTGACCAGAGTATGGGCAGTGGAAGCAACAGTCCTCGTGTCTCAGCCAGTATCAATCATCCAAGTGGCTACGTCAACCTGCCAAGTTCTTCACCGCCTAGAGAGATTCACCACAGCCGGCAGAGGTCCGCCCCAGAGAGTGGACTAGGCTTATCAGCAGTTGAGTTTTCACGACAGAGCTCAAAAGACAGCATGGGCAACGATCCAACTTTGTCACCTCCTGTAGTTCATCATAGTAGGCAGAGATCTGCAGATGAAACAGGGCACATATCATTTGGAAGTATTGATCCAAGATCCTCTGCAGATAGCCGTCCAAGATCTGCGGGCAGTGGTAGGAGAAGCATGGATACCACACATCATAGTGGTAGAGATTCAGACAACACAGGAGGACAGGATGGAAGAACATTGCGGCAGTTAAGCCAATTTTCCGGCCTGGATCCTGTGGACACTGATGTTGGTGACTGGTTGATGTCTGCCAGTTGTGAAGATCTGAGTGACCACATGAGGACGGTCATTTATGACGACAACAACAATGATCACCATGAAGGTGTGAATGCATATGAAGAAATTGATGACAGTAAAGTAGAAGGAAATCAGGCAACCATTTCATCCACAGGATCAGCCTCTTCCAATGAGAAGCCCCCACTTCCCTTCACTGGCCTGAAGAAATTTCATGACAACACAGACACAAGTAACTATAGAGACAGAAGCAAGTCTTTTGGTTACATGAACCTTCCCAGTGCCAGTCCTGAATCAGTATCCTCATCAAAGCCTCAGTCATCTGCCCCAAGTGCCCATCTCATACGCAAAATGGTGAATGCCAGAGCCAAGCAAGAGACCTTGAGAAAGTCATTATCCAACCCCAACTTCCTCAACCTAGGCAGCAAGGAACACTTGTTCAATCTCAAATCAAGTGCCAGTGGTAACAGTGGCTCCTCTGGGAAACTGGCCACACAGCACAAACAGAAGAGCCGTTCCTTTGGCAGCCTGTTTCCTGCTATCAAGAAAGCTCTCAGTAGAGAGAGTCTGGGTCACAGCCGCAGCACAACACCTGAAAGAAAAGGCAGTCGCAGCACCACGCCTGAAAGACGATCAAGCTTTAGCTTCAAGAGGCGCAGCAGTGACTCTGACAACTTCAAGAGACAGAACAGCTTCCATTCATACGGCGAGTTGGCAAGGGGAATCAGAATGACAGAAAGAAGTAGGTCATTTAGACGCGTGCGGGGAGCTAAGTCAGTGGAGGTTTTAGCGAAATCAGACGACAACAGCGACGTTAATCGGTTGAGTTCAGCAACTACAGTATCATCACCAGCTGCAACAACAACAACAGAGTCGACAGATGGGCTTGGGGAACCAAATAGGACTTCCACTATCTCCTCCAAAAGTGAACCACCTGCCTCTTTTAAAAACGAGGCCCCTGCTTCCTCAAGAAATGATCCCCCTGCTCCAACTGCCTCAGTGATGAATCCAAATTACACTGTTACTGCACACCTAGCCCTCACTACTCCCAACCTGCCCCCTCTCCCAGATCTCAATCAGCCCCCACCTCTTCCAGCCCCAAGGAAAAAGACTTCAAGTGATGAAATCTCCATATCTTCCCACATGAAGAAGTCTGGCAGTATTAGTAGTAGTTTGAGTGAGAAAAACCAACCCTATCAGAACACACCTGGCAGTGTTCAACAAGATGAAGTCACTACAGATACTGAAGAAAGCAAATCCAACCGGCCTCATGTATGTGACATCATTGCTAAAATAGAGGAAAACAAATCCACAGATGCAAAGCCACCTCATCAGAAAACCCGCAGATCAGAACATCGGGAATCAGCTTCTAAACCTAAAAGTCGTGATTCTGCAAAGAATCCGAGGCATTCATCCTCAAGTCAGGGAGACAGCTTGCATAATCAAAGAAACAGTTCTCATTCTCACAGAGCAAGTTTGAGCAAGGAGAAAACAGGCTCAAGTAGTCAAGAAACAAGTTCAAAGGGTAAAAGGCATTCTGATATTCCTAGCCAGCCTGTGGACATTAAAGCTCCCCCATCTAACCCAGCTAAACCCAGTGGCTCCAGTGCTCAAGATCCAAGTGTAAATAAAGCCAGAGCTGTCATTGGTCAAGCCATTGAATTCAGAGGGAAACGAATGAGCTCTACCACCAGCCAGGAGGGCAGCTCAAGAAGTTCTGTGTCATCCGTGAAGTCCATCCAGAATCCTGCTCAACAAGTCCCGAAACCTTTCCAGCCGATTCCTTTCAAGAGACAACAGAATGGCATTCGCTCTGTTCCTGCCCCAACGACAGTTCCCAAATCAGAGTCTAACCTTTAATTTTAAAGGGTTTTTTTTATTTATAATGGGTTAGTACTTAAAGCAAAGTCTGTTTCAGTCTATTAATTTGACCTCCGGTTTTGTCGCAATATTTGTTGTGATCAAACCATTCCCTTGTTTCAAATGGATGCGAAAAAGTTAACTGTTCTTGCCTTTCAACAAGGCACTGATGAAGTTGGCTGGAGACTGTTAGGGATGAGAGGTCTTCAGAGTGCAGTTCTCATGAAACTGATCTAACTCATCACCCACAGAATCCAGCACTCATGTGGTACCTGTGATGGTCTTTCCACATTGTCTGGGAAAATGTCAATCTGTGTAACTACCTCCATCATGCCGATATGACTTGCCCACCTATTCAGATTATCCATATCAAGCCCATATGGTATCCATATGTGTCCAGGCCAATGTGAGACCCTTGTTTCAGCTGTGAGCAATTCCTATAATGGTCCCATTTGGCTGCCCTGATGGATAGGTCCATAATGACAGACATGCATGGACCAAATAGGTCCCTCAGAGAATCTCATAGGATGGCTCCCTGGCATCCTAAACCTTTGGCAGTTCTCCTGCCATATGAATGTTATGTAGACACATGTTATACTTAATCAGTTCTACCATATCCATTATTAAGTGCCTGAGAATTTACAACTGCTGAAAATCTGTAGCTTCACTGAAATTACAATGAGAACTTATTTTGTCTGATGCCTCATGAACAAAACTGCTGTGAAGAAACATGCATGAGTTTTTCTTTCCTTTTTTCTTTTTTGTTTTTTTGTTTTGAGATAATGTATTTTTGATACCTAGTTATATTTGACTTTGATACATTATTATACAGATTTTTACAGTAATATCTATGCAGATTACCGAGTGTTGTGGCTTTTTACTTTCTTTGTTTTATTCTTATCTGGAACTGTGTTATGAGAGAGGCCAAATGCAGCTGACCGCTTCTAATCTCATGTCTTCACTTTGAATAGAAGCAGTTGCTAGATCAAAATATGGAACTATGATAGAAAGGATGCCTTTAGTGCTTGGGAAAGGCTTTATTTTTACTGAGAAGTACTATGACGATTCATGTTAATCATTAAATGCTAGAATAATAATAATAAATTGGTGCAAAATGAAAGTTATACTTAGTAATGAGATATTAAGTGAGTACTTACTATTGTGGTTTCTCTAGAGAATTCATACTTAATAATGAGATACACTTATGAAATTACTTCCTTATGAGGTTTCCCTGAGAAATTCATACTTATTAATGAGATATATTACTTAATGAGTACTTACTATTGAGGATCCTCTGAGATATGAGTACTTACTGTTAAGTTCCTCTGAGAAATTCAGACTTTTAATGAGATACACTTATGAAATGAGTACTTACTTATGAGGTTCCTCTGAGAAATTCATACTTATTAATGAGAAATATTAGTCAATGAGTACTTACTATTGAGGATCCTCTGAAAAATTCAAACTTAATAATGAGATACATTTATTATTTTTTTTTCCTTATGAGGATCCTCTGAGAAATTCATACTTAATAATGAGATACACTTATGAAATTACTTACTTCTGAGGTTTCCCTGAGAAATTCATACTTATTACTGAGATACATTATTCAATGAGTATTTACTATTGAGGATCCTCTGAGAATTTCATACTTAATAATGAGATATACTTGAGAAATGAGGACTTACTATTGAGGTTCGTCTGACATCATCACAGTCAGCTTCATTAAATTGCAACCTGCATAATCACAACATTTTTTTAAAAAATGGACTTGAGATTTGAAAGCAAAGAATGCATTTCGATCTCTTATTTACTTCTGCCTATGGGGGAAGAAATGCATTTAAATTAGGTTGACTGTGTATGTTTCAGGTTTTTTTTATTCGGTTGGGGAGGTGGGGGGTTGTGACGCTGTTAGATTTGAGCTTTTAACCATTGAGTCATTTTATTACCACAGACCTTTTTGACAGTCAGATGATTTGAGGAGTATTTGCACATTGCTAAAATGCTGTCTTTTTGTTTTACCAGGAAAGACAGTTGATGGGAATACCATATTTTGGCTACAATGTCTTTTATTCTATCATTATGTCCACTCATATGCACATAGATTGTTTCCCTCTTCTCTTAATACTTAGGCATTGGTTATAATTTTGAAAATATTTTAACCAAAAACATTATTTTAACTTTCAGCTCCAGGTCTAAAGTACTTTTAAGTGCCACACTGGACAAGGGGAAATGGCACAGAATGGAAACTGATTATGATTTTGACAAAAGCCAGGGCCTAGTGAGTCATTACGTCAGTCCTTGCACCTTGAAGTGTGTGTTAAAACCTGTCCAAAGGTGTGGACTTTTTAGGTGTTTGACTACAGGCTTGATCAGTTGGTAAGACTCCTCCTGGCTGTGTCACTAATGATTTAAAGAGTGTGACAGGCAAGATGTGTTCTCAGGAAAAAGGCATTTATAGATCATTTTGCATTTCATTAAAACCATGTCTTTGTACTTGTGTAGAAGTGTGACCTGTTTACACATATACATGATTCCATGCAATTAAGAATGCGAGTATAAACTTTCACTGAAGTTTGACAAGTATTTAATGGTAGTATGCTAGTAAACTTAATTGCATTTTTTTTTCTTTTTTCATTCCCTGCATTTCCAGATTAACACTTCTTTGTTGACAGAATAATTTTATCATGAATTCATTCATGTTGTTTTATAAGGTTGTAATCCACTAATTAGTCCATATTACAAAAAAAAGCTTACCAGTCAATAGTGACAAATTCTGTTGTTCTGCTAGCCATGTACAAAACAACTCATTAGCCAGGTTGATAAAACTCAAATTACCTTTTAGGGTAAGGCTTATTTCCTTAAACCTTTCATGCATGAGTTGAACATAACATATAAGCTAGAATGCTTTGTTATTTACAATGGTTACATGTAAGCTCTCTATAATACTTATGTATGAGTATATTTGCAAAATTGGTGCCTTCTTCCAGCAAAATTATTTGTCTACTGAGAATTTTTTATTTTCTCCTTGAAACCTTTACATGCCTCCTTTTTGAAATACTACACATTTCACTCACTCTTGGTCAGCATTTTGGGTCAGTGCAGAGTTCATTGGTGCCCTTCTGTCAACGTAGCAAGCAGTGATAGCTGTCAACTTTTGCTGCCAGTATTTTGCTTAACTATTTAACCGTGCTGTTTGACCTATGACCTACCACCCCTTGACCTACATCATGGCATGATGGGCTCTCAGACTTATCAAATGTCAAGCTTCACCAGTGAAATGTGAAGAAGTTCATAAATGTCATAATCTCGTTCTTCTGGTGCCACGAAATGCAAAATAAAACACAACTACAAGGGTAAATGTTAATACACATCAATACTGTGACTTTTTACATATTCTGTTATATCTAAGGCCGATTTCTTATATATTTCTTGTCCAGTGATTGTTGATTTAGACTCTTATGATATGTTTTTCTACATGACTGCTGGTTAAAAGATTATGATCAGCTGATCCACCTCTTGGATTACACTTGGTGTTATCACTTTTTCCATGCATTTCTGGACTGTCAGTATGCATTTTATACTAATGTTGCATCTCACTCTAACATTTCACAATTGCCTCACACATTAATCTTATCAGCAAAGCAAATCTGCAGGGATGCCACTTTTCAGAGAATTTTCTGAAATGAGAGAAAGTGTGCTGTCTTTCAGAGATTGTTATTTGTTATCAGTCTGAGAAACAGTTTGCGCAGGAAAAGCAGAATCTAAAATAATGGTAGTGCTTTTTTTGTGTCACATTTTTTGTTTAGTGACATTCTCTTCCCAATTCATAGAAATTTATTAGATCTAGCTGTTTGTTTTCATGAACATGTAAGCTTTTTTCTCAAGAACTTCTTAATATTTTAATGTAAATCGTTCCTGATACTGACATAAACTAGACTAAACTTTATGTGAAATTTGCAGAAAGTTCAGAAAATATTATGAAAAGTGATGGCATCCCTGACATTCTAGATTTTGGTCTTTGTGGAGATTTTCACCAACTTCAGGTGTATCAATTTGGAAACAGCAAGGTGTTGGCATTGTATTAAACACTGTTTCACACAAATCAACTTTGCAACCTGCAGACAGATAATATGGGAAGGTTGTTTTTCTTTTTTGACTTCTGTAAATGATATAGCTGAAAGATTTTATCTCAAACACATTTACTATTCCAATTTGTCTTTTATTTCATATAAAGTATCACTGCAGTGCAAAGAAAGGTGTAAAATATTTTTCCCATTGAGCACCTAATTGTCTCAAACGCCACTGGCTTTTTTTTTTAGTGAAATGTAGAAAAAGTTTTGAGATCCCATTATTTTTAGCACATACAAGAAAAAATGAAAGTAACAGATGCAGATTGTTTTCTCCATGTGAGTATAAAACAATACTGTAATTTCTCTTATGTTGCACCCTTTTAATATATGCCATTATACTCCTTTTCTCCTGAAATGATTTTGGCAGTTATTCAAACTTCATTAGGCAACAAAGCATATCAAAACAAAAAAGGTAAGGCAACCACACTAGACTGTCTCGCCGGTGTTATGCTACTTTTGAAACCACTTTGACACATACTTCTGGATATTTTCACCGAGAAAATTTCTCGTGGATTTTTTTTTTTTCGTCCAGAATTTTTCTTGATACTCCATTTTCCTTAAACTCTCATCTTATCACTGTTGTTCAAATTGTCCAGAACTTCATGCACCTTAAGGTTGGGAATTAAAGAGAATGCCAAGAGAGAGAGAGATGCTGGTAAACGTACAGAAATAATTATTGTTCTACAGTGAATACCTCATTTTCTATCATGTAACTCCAGCAGTCTTCATGATTTGTACATTAGTTCGTATTATCTGTGATATTAGTGTGCCTGGTCACAAGTGTTGTGGTATATCATACTTAGATAATATGTCAGCTGCACATGCGCAGTGAAATGTGGTCTAAAACTTTTTTAATTTGTGAGATTTGTTTGTGTGTTTCTGCTATCTTTGCTACATAGTAACTAGCAGTACAGACCATAACTTTGTTAAGAGGCTTGCAGACCCATGAAAGTTATCTCCAGAAGGAAAACAAGTTTTTGGTTTTTTTTTCTTTTCATCATGAAGATGGAGAATAAATTTGCTAGTGATTTGCTGTGAGAGGATAGTTTGGTATCTCTCATTTGTTAAAGGTGATTTGGTGAATTGTTACAAGTTTGTCATTTCCAATTAAATTTGCTGTATGTGTATTTGTGGTGGGAAGAATCTATCATTACCTTTCTCTTAAAACCTCATAAGTATCTTGAAGAAAGAAGGAAACTTATGAGATTTTAATGGAATGGCAACAACATGATGTTGTAAATTCCTGTACTGTTAAGATTTTCTTTTCCACTTCTATTTTTTTCTGTGACAGGAATGGTTGTGAAATGTGATAAAAATAAATATATCTGTAAACAGATATTACTGAACTTCTCAGACCTTATTTGAAAAAATACTTAATTTGTATATTTTACATGATGGCTGGTTTCTCATTAATACAGTACTTAAGTGCATTTATAGAATGTTTATGTACAGTCAATACAGAGGTATACAGTATGCATTTCTGTGGATTTTTATGGTAAAAATATACATAACAAATGTAAATTGAAATGTGTGAACACATGATAGGCAACAGATTAATTGTATTTATAATGTGGTGATTTTCTTAATTAAAAATCTATTTTTTTTATAATTATAGCTGAGTTACACAAATTCTTTATTATTGATGTGTGGATTTTCACACTTTCATGTATGAGAGTTGTTAAGAAGTATTGATATTTAATGAATGTTGTGAAGACTTAAAAAGTTTTCAGACACTCTAATATTTTGCACTGGTATGCACAGTGTTAAAACAAAAAAAAAAAACTGTACATAGAACATGAGTAGTTTTTCACATTAGCTGAATGTTTTATACACTTTTGCCTCCGACAGATGGGAATGGTTTTTGTATCAATGAACTGTGTGTGTTCTGCAGTCTATAGAGGAGCACATTATTGTAAGCTTGGAGCATTCATTAGTAATTGCAAGTTAAAATTTGTCTCCATAACTGGCGACTTTGCTTAACTACAGTATGATGAATCAGATCTTTGCCGAGTCACCATATTGACGGAAGAACAATATTTTGCGTACAGAAGTTGGAAACAAACATTTTCATACCTTTGCAACATCCAAATCACTGGAACATTTTTCATGCTTGATTTAAAGTTGCAGTTCAGCAGAATGTTGACTATGTTGAATTTTCAGCAATCCCACCCTAGCTTGACATTGTCCCCTTTGCCTTATATGAGCAATATAAGCATTTGGTTCACCGCTTTGTGTTCATAACGCTTCAGCTATCTCTAGTATTAAATGGTATATTAGCCAGTTTTGCAACTCAAAAAAAATCCCCCCACCTTTTTTTTTTTCAAATATAATGCGCATGATATAATGTACAATCAGCTTCCAAATGAACAAGAAATTCTCAATATCAAAATACTTGTTGTTTTTTTTTTTGGTGTTTTTTTTTTAATCTGTACTTATTGAAAACCTTCATACCATTGCATAATCTGAAATGCATAACATCATTGTAATCATTATGAGTCATTTGAAATCTGCTTTACGTTATACTGGAACAGACAGTGACATATGTCCAGACTTCAGGATAACGTAATGAAGCTATTTTAATAAGTCTTTGAATCTTTGGGGATGTGCATAATTTGCGTACCCAAATTACACAAGTTTCTAGTAAGCTCGAGAACTTTGAGAAAAAAACATCCGCACGTTACACAGGATTATGTGACTTGGATAAAAATTTTGTAGTCTTATAGCTGCAGTCGTATTGTATTATTATATGAGGGGCAAATGTAGACAAATGATGAAAGGCCAGTTCAATAGTAAACTTAAAATTATATTTGGAATGCCATAGTTAAAAAAAAAATGTAGGTTCATTGCTTCTGCTGTAAAATTTTCAAACTGTGAATGCAGAAGTCTTCATCATGATCAGCAGAATTCTTTAGATTTCTGGCTATGATCTACTTTGGGTGATGAATATGTTTGTTAATATGTGATACTGTTCATAATTTGATGTTTTACAGAAGGGTAATGTATGGGTGTCAATTCAAGAAGAAAATTTCATACTTCTGTACATATAATTGTTGTTTCAAAGTAATGTCCCCTTCATGTTAATTTCTTCATACATTTTGAGAACATCTAATTTCCTGAACACTTTTGTCATGTTAAGGTAAAATAACAGCTTAAATTCTGGCAGCCTAAATACACTTTAAACAGGCAAAAAAAAATTTTTTTTTATTCATTTTGCATATTGTCGGCAAATCCAATAATTTCACCACTGAGACATCAATTTTGGGTGAATGTATGGGCAAAGGTGTTCGAAAACTTTCTTTTTATCGTTATCTGCAGGTAATAGTTATGAAGGAAGTGTGAAAATTTGCCCATACTGTTGTTCTTGATACATGATGGTCTTTTTGAGACAATACTTGCATGAAAGACATAATGTGAATTTTCTCTTACCCAGTAGTCATATTTATTAAACACTACTAAAAGTCCCTTTCATTTCACCGCAAGACAGGGCTGCTATGGACTGGAAAACCTGGAGGAGTCAGGAAATTCCTTGAACTGATAAAATTATAGGAAAATTTTCAAAAATATGGAATGAGACAAATTTGGATTGACAATTCACAATTTTGCATGGAACTGTCATCCTATGCCTCTTTAACTATAATGGAACAAAAGTGGTCGAGAGCCAGATAAATTTCATGCAGCAAACAATCAGAATTTGAAGCTTTAGATTCTGCAGTTATCTCGGAAATAGAACATAGAGCATAGCATTTGAACCCGGAGATATTGAAAAGTCTTGGAAAAAAGCAAAAAGTTTTTTAGTATTCTCATTCTGCGGCAACCCTGGCAAGCTTTTGCTGGCTGCCTGTTGTAGAGTGCATGTTGTTGTGACTTCAAAGCTAGTTTTCTTTGTTTGTTATTTAATGCTGCACCATCTTTTCCAGTGCAGTAATTGCGTAAGGATGTCATTGACAGAACTCACCATCCGTGCTATGCTCAGGACTCTTTTAAGTGTAGTGTATGGAAGTGATGAAAACACTTACCAGGTTTGATCATAGCATGGATGCCATATTCCCTTCATATAGGGCAGTCACATAAATCCAATACATGTATTTTGTAGCTTCCATTGTTAAAGCTTATCTAATTTTTATGTACTTCTGTAGTGTTTGTCACATTCCTCTCTGTCTCAGGTCAGTTTTTTGTTTTTGCTTCCTTCCAAGAGAAAGTTCCAGTCTGAATTTTTTAGTTGGCAGTGGAGTACAAGGAACAGCCTGATTTCTAGTATGCAAAAGTCTGTTTCCTAAAAACTGCATGTTTTGCAAAATGCTGCATTCGGAATAATAGAATTAATGATAAAATAACAAGTCAGCATTATTTTTTTAAAAATCGTTTTTAATTTCAAATAAATCAAAGAAATGCTTAGTTTTCCAATAGAAGTAGAATTTTACCTTGAAAAAGATATGAATTACCCTTCCATGTCTCACAGTATTTCATAATAGTTTCTGTTCACTTGTTGCAAAAGATTGATGCAAATCATAATCACAATGCCAAGAAGCACATAAGCCAGCACAGTTTTGCAAATACGTGATATTATTGGTCTGTTGGCACATCATATCCCAACTAATTTGCATTTAATAAACATGCAATATTGAGGAACAGAGGGTACGTAGGTGTCCTTACGACTGTGTTCATGCATAAAGTTTATTTGCCTTTGACTTCGTTAGCGGCAGGCAACTTTATGTTAATCAACTTAGTATAAGCGATTTGCATCATGTTCTGAAGGGGCAGTGACTGTTTGACACATCAGAATGATATCTGCACAGCTCAGTGAATTTTACGCACAGCCAAGGTGTGAGTATACCACTCTGCAAATAATATTATTATTATGAACCTGTTCTGTGTCATGTATGTAGTGACGACTTGTGCAAGTTTACCTCAAATTCACTGTTCTAGTCTTTGCTGTATGTATGCCTGTGAAAGTCCTTAAAAAATCTCGACATATTTCAGAAGATCTTTCTCGGATACATGTTCTTTATAAACTATCCAAACTACACGCCTTTGTGTCTTCATTGTACGGAGGGCACATTATTATTGTTTTCCCAATGTAGCATGGCACAAATTTCTTTCAGATTTCTGGAAATGTGGTGAAGATTTTTTTTCCTTTTTCCGCTGTCATACTCCAATGCTGTATTCAGTGTCAGGGATGTTGTTGCCCCAAGGAGGTCTACCATCTTCTGATGCTCCCTCTTGCAGTTCCAGAGGTTTGCAGTTAGTTGCACTCCATCAGGGCATGTTGCACTCTGAACTATATGTGTGCTAGACATGTTTGTAAAATGTTTTTAAGAGGTTTGAGGAGACTCAACATAGTGACAGAGTGGCAGTGGTGCCAATTCTATACAATGATGATCAAAACTGTAACTTTCAGTTATTTATAGAGGAGTTTCTACATCTGATGACAAAAATGTAAAATGATGTTATGTATGTTTTGTCAGTATTTCACTCTGGTTGCTGATGTGCATAAAGGTACAACTTACAGAAAATTACGTCATTGTTATTGGCACATCTTTCTCTCAGTGTTTTGTGATATGACAAAAGAGTTGTGAACATTTTCTCATCATGGAAAAATCTAGTATGTAATGGGGGAAAACGTACTGTCCGGCAATGCCTTGTTTGTTGTAGAAATAAACTAATTACAGTGTTCCTGAACATAATCAAACCCAACTTTTTGTAACAAACAATCAACCTCTTTCGTTCTTAACCCTTTGAACTCTTACTTCCATCATGGGAATCCCTTATTCCACAAGCCTCCTGGGCAAAGCCATGTACAGACTAATGAAATGTCAATTTTAACATTTTTCATGGTACATATTTTTAAGACCAGACTGAAATATCAGTCCTTTTGAGTTCAGAGGGTTAGGAGCAGTCTGTACACCTAATTCCCATCGTTTTTTAAACTTTTGCTGAATGTGTGAAGACTGTGTTACAGATATTGTTTCCAATGACTATGCAAGCGCACATCAAAAATAGGTTGTTTTAACATGTCTTTTTATTTTTTTTATCGTGCTTCCCTCTACAAATGTGATGAAATTAGAATGTTTTTTTTTAAATGTCTACAGCAAAGTTTGGCTGCTTATTTTGCTATTAAAAGCTTACAACAATTACACTTCCTTGCATTTTTTAGTTTTGTTCAGTGATCTATATCTAAAGGAAAATGAAAATATGACTATTTACCTACCCCGTAGAGAAATTTGTTTTACAATGTCATACAGATGGTCGTATGGTAGACATGTTGGTTGGTGTCTTTGATTGGGTAAAATTTTAATGCTATGTTGCAGCTGTGAAACCTGGATATCATGGATTGCCACACAAGACTTTATAATCCAGGCTTGTGAAAAGGACGCATAGTTTCACAGGCAAACATGCGACATTTTTTTCTTGATCAGCCTAGGTGATATTGAATGACCACATACATTAACCATAATTCAAGATCACAGCTGCTGCAAATTCTCATAATAATTAGTAATTATTAAAAAAAAAAAAATAGCACAATTATCAGCATCAAAATTTTTAATTTTTCTTGTCCACACACACTCCATTGTGTACATATACTTGTCTAGGCTTGACCCATCAGATGACATAACAAACAAAGCAAGCACTGAAGTTCAATGAATTTTATTTCATCACAAAATGTACAGCAGTTTGACAAGAATTCAAACCATCCTAACATACATGACAATGATGGAGATATCAACCATTCTTTGCAGACATTGAGTTTCTAAAGAAAGGAGCTGGGATATGTCTTCAACACCAACTTTCTATATACGTGGGTGGAATTCAGTGCTTTGTCTCATGGGACTGACAAGGACCTTGGTCTAATCCCACAGGAAAGCGCCTGGGAGAAATTCTATTGTTGCTTGAGAGTAATACCCTGATAAACACCACCGTAAGCAAATTTCGGATTTTGATGCCTTTGGACTGCCAATAAAATCATGTAAATTGAGTCAAAACCTCAGATTTCAGACCTCTAGCTTCAGCAGTTTTATGGTATAACAAGAACCTGCAAATATTTAAATAATTTACCAACTGGTGCACATATCGGAATACTGTATGCACTTCACTAAGGTCATTAATGAGAAAGCTAGAGAGCTCCCCTGATTTTTTGCACCGAGCAATATCAAAGACAAAAAGCAATAACATTCTTACTTTTATACAGAAGCTCAGCAAGTACAAACTCAACAGATGAGTTCTCCTATACATCACACTGCATTCATTAGTAGAGCTTAGTTCCTTGTGCAAATTTACTAAATTGAGTTTTGTTTTTGCTCCTCCTTGATTGGCTTGTGGCATTTATCATGGTACTGCCCTCAAGCAATAATATCTTCTACTTATTACAGAAGTTACAGGAGTTTTACTTCACAACAAGGACAGCAACAACCAAGATTAAAACTTCAGATACTCTGATTCATATTTGGCTCTTTGTGCAAAACAGAGGCTTCACAATTTTCATCCTAAATTGATTTCCTTGTTTCCAAAAATGTTATATATCATCAGTCTTCGCATAGGACCAGCCAGCTGACTATATGTCATATATAGGCCTGGCCAGTCCTATGTGAAGACCAATGATATATTCTATCATTCTTGCTGCCAGCACATTTGACTGTATAGCTCTGCTTTCCCCCTCACTGCCTAGAATGGCTTGCCATTTTGGTTGAAAAAACACCATTCCTATGCACTGTTGTAAGAAGCTCTTTGGTAGCAACACAGTGAGTGATGGATAGGGGACTTCTGATATGCTTTGTGGCCTTCCTACGAGGTGAAACACAGGGGCTGCCCATGAACTGTGCCATCCAACAAAAAAATTACCAAAAGATGCTTAAATTAATGATGATTATACAGTGTTTTGCCATGGCACAGCAGAAATATTTTCAATACTAGCATCAGAAGGTTTATAAAAACTTTTTTTTGAGCATCCCATATAAAAATGATTGCCAGAATAACAATCTTATTCTTCATGTTTCACTTGATCCAGTTATCCTCATCATTTCTACTCTGTAAACTGTCATTCATATTTTCCTCATTCATCTGTCTGCAAAATGGGTACTGGACTATATGCAGTGTAAGACACTGTCTAAATGACAGTGATCAGTATTTATGACATGGCGGTGGCACTGCATACTCCCCAAGGAGTTGAGAAAGTGACTGAGTGATCTGGCCTGCTGAAGCAAAAGTAATAATGTGAAGTTGCCTGAGCATCCAGTGTTTGCATACAAGACTTCTAAATCTCACTGTTATCAATTACTAAATTGTAGCTCTTCCTGATATCTTAACAGTATTTATACATGGACAGAGAAAAGTGGATCATCTGAGGTCAGACCCAAAATCAAACATAATGGGATTTATGTACATATTCTTTTTAAACACAATCATATCATGTTGATGTATGTATAATCTTCATCCAGAAACACAGTCAACTAGCTTCAAAATCTGAAAATACAGGCAATTTATGTCATGATACGATGCTTTATTGATTCATAAATTTTCTTTCTTACAATCCCATCAGAAGTTTTCACAATCCACAACTTCATCATGCATGCAGCAGAGTGTACACCTCCACCCAGCCCAACAGTGGATTAAAATAACAAAATGTTCATTAACTGAGGTTCCATTCACTCCTGTACAATGGTACCTGCCAACATGTTATGAAGCACATAAAACAGTTCTATCTTATATACAAAGTTTATACTTCCAGTTGATTCATTAAGAAGAAAAGCAACACATGCAATACTTAACATGAACTGTAGCATTGCCCACGTGGCAATCCCATTCACTCCACTTGTGCCAAATTCATAAACTTTTGCAACTCAAAATAAAATCATTACCCATGTTGCAATCCGATTTGTTCCATTTGTATCAATGTCATAAAACTCTTGCAACTCAAACAAAATAAGACCTACTTATATGCACGAAACCGCCTGCAGTCATAAACATTACATCTCTTTGCGTGGATGCAATACCCCAGTAAACATCAAAATCCAAATTTCACAGAAAAAGCAAAAAAAAAAAAAAGGTCTAATTTTATAAAACTGCACTTAGCAAGAGATTCTTTGAAAGTAAATTCCACTGGTGAACGCATTGTATTGTAATGTAATGTAACGTAATGTAACACTACTTCCGCAACTCTAAAAATAAAAAAAACCCCATACATATATGCATTGAATTGCATGTTAACAGTCATATATATTACATCTCGCTGCTTGATGCAATACTCTGGTAAACGCAAAAGTCCAAATTTTACAAAGAAACTGTCTCATTTTCATAAAAACTGCACTTAGGAAAGCAATTCATTGGAAATAAGCTCCACTGCTGCACACAGTGTAATGTACAACAGAGTTCAGTTCCTTGAGTTAGAATGCACTGACCTACAGTCAAATATACAGGTTTAGTGGATTTTGTCATTGACACTGTTTGGTGCAAAAGTCTGACTCTTGATAGGAAAAAACCATTAGCTTTCTCATTAGCCACATTTTGTGAAAAGTCTGAACAAGTGTGGGCAATATTCTGGTACAAGTTCACATTAGAAAGTTACATAAAAAAATATTTCCAGTTTCTTCTCCCACAATGAAACCACTGAAGCTAAACAGGTCTGTGGGTTGGACACATTACGCATGAGGCACTGGCAGTCCAAAGAGTCAAAATCAGAATTTTGGTCAGAGTGGCGTTTATCTGGGTTCTGCATCCAAGCAGTGATTTGTACATCATCTGAATGCTGTAGACAAGCTGCCACTATTCTGTAGGAGAGGTATCCAGGTATCCTATTTCAAGTGCTAAATTTTTACTTTATGAGTAGTGAGGATAATGAGACTGGATGGGTTTGTTGTAATGCCTTGATGTACTCTTGAGCAGATTCTGTTCCCATAACCATAAAGCATTATCATCATTGTCATGTAACAGCTAAGGCATTCAACAACTACATGAAATGCTAGACTTAGACGATCTGATTCTATTTCATATCATATGTATCTGTGACAGACACCTCACCCTTGTGCGATCAAACTACAGAATAAAAATCTACAAATCATTAATAGTTATTTTATGGTTGCAAAATGTCATAATCGGCATGAGATACTCTCAGACCACAGCCATTAACATGTAGCTACAAACAGATCAACAAGAATAGCTGTCACTGACATGCTGGAGAAAAACAATGAGGCTGACATAGAGACAGGGATTCTGTGCCAGTGACATCACTTACAGACATTAGTGCTTTTGTAGATATTTACTCTGAAGGTCAAACCCACTGAATCAAAACTGCAAAATTTCTCAGGAGAGGGAAATACTGCTCTTTACTTGTAAGTTTAATTTCTCATCTTTCCTTGAGTGTTTCAATGTTCTCCATCAATTAAATGGTTACTCAGAAAAGATGACAGGTACTCACTTATGAAGAGTGTTTTCCTTAACTCTCGTAACGGAGACTGCTCGAGTCCCCCTTCCAGCTGGCTGTGTGGCCATTGTTACTGATAATGACTGTTGCATGTGTTGTCTGCTGGCTGGTTAGGTGACACTGGGGTGCAAAATTCTACCACCACGCTCAGAGCTTGGCAAGGAGATGCATGCATATTCTGTTGCCACATTCAAGCATAGTGAGCGGATGGTAGAACATACTCTGTCACCGCTGGCTGGTCAGGTGACACACGGGTGCAAAATTCTACCACCGCGTTCAGAGCTTGGCAAGGAGATGCATACATGTTCTGTTGCCACATTCAAGCACACTGAGCTGATGGCAGAACATATTCTGTCACCACATCCCAAGGGTTAATGAGTTGTGACAATTTAAACAAAGTAAAAAATATGTTTTTGAAGAAATTACCCTTACAAAATTTCCCTTTACTTCAAGAGCATGCTTTTCAATTTTACTTGGTACAATGTTATCCCAGGATTTGACTCTTGACACATTAGTAATTCAGTCCAGTGAACAGCAGCACAGGAAGACCTTGCCTGTACCACTTTTCTTGCTCATCAGCTCTATGTCCTTGATTCTGCCTTCACTGACAACACATCACAGACATAATAATACTATTATTTAACCTTCCTAAGAAAAACTCTCTCCAATGGAACTGGCGCTGGCTCCAAAGTCACATCAATACAGCGATACTAATACAGATCTGACTGACAGTTGAAGATTAGTCCCCACGATCAAAAGCGCAAATGAGGCTTGTTCTTTGACATGTATCTGCAGAAGAAAATGAGGGAATTGAAAAGCAATCATACGAAAACCACGTGTTAGATCAAATATGGAATTAATGCTTGCAGTAGCAAATTTGTGTACCAAGCATGAATACAGTAAGCACCAGACAAGTTTATGGAAAGAACGTCATCAGGACTTTTAGCATGACACTACTAAGAATAATCAGTAATGAAAAAGACAGCATGCAACTGAAAATGTTAACTCTTACACAATATTATTCCATTATCTTAAATTCCAGGAAAATTTTTTTTCAAATGTCCAAATGTAAATTTGGTGTTCAAGCATATTAATCCAAGGAAACTTTCCAAGTCCTCATCCACACATTGTTAAAGCATGACGGAAGGAGTTACAGTACATCCAAGATTGGTATTGCATAAACCTCCTTATGACAAACTTTCTCAGGATTTCATGCTACAGACTATTGTTGTCAACGAACATTAGCAGCTGCACTAGCACACTCTATGATGCAAGACATCGTGGTCCAATTTATTGACTTGCTGGCAATTTCTACACACTATGTTCTGCACTGAATATGATATTAACTGAAGTAAGAAATCATAACGAAAAGCCTCTAACCCCCGAGATTTCTTATCATTCACTTGGTTCCAAAAGAACATCTTCAGCACTGCCCCAAATTATAATCGAAAGTCCCCTACCTGTCCAGGTGCTCCCAAAACTGCTGCAAAGAGGCTCGATCCAAATGGCGTCGATGTCTGTCCAGATTCATGATGTGCACAGACCACTTCTGCACATTCTGGTCTATAGGCAGCTCACACCACTTCAGATGGAATGCCCGTACTGCAAACAGATAACGAACAAATTACATCTTTAACTGTTTTTATACACACTCGATCACACTTATTACTAAAAGTATGGGATTATCAGTGTCTAAACTCATCATTTCAACAACAAAATGATGAATCTATAAAGATTTATTGAGCACAATGAGCACTTTGCAATGGCAAAGACAAACTATTCCTTCAAAGTGTGTATTTTAATACCCACTAGACTGATCTGGCCTAACTAGAGGATTCCGCAGGAAGCATATATGAGCCTGCTGTAACTCACGTGTGATTCCAACAGCAATTCTAGCATTTAATATTTCATCTGCAAATGCTGCTGAATTCAATCAGGTATCTCTTAATAAGAATGCATTTTAGGTAAACTTTGCTGCCTGATATGCATTCACATACAGTCACTTTATGCTTTTTACCATACTATGAATTAGTACAATTTCACAGCCAATCTGTTGGCACACAATTAATATGGCAGCAAAATGCAAGCACAAAGTGTAGAAAGATCCAGACCACCATGTGTGATATCAAAGTACTAAACTCAAGCTGAGTTCTTCAAATTATTCTATCTAGAGTAACCCCATGCATTCTTCAGGTTACACAAGCACACTGTGCAGAAATGCAGTAAGATGCTAGAAAAGAAATATCATCCTCCTCAATTCTTCACAGAGATTCGAGAAATGCTTGAAATGCATGGAAACAGCAACAGAATAAAGCAATTACTTTGCAAGCTACAACACCAAATCACCTGTGTGCTGTAAGAAAATCTTAAATTATATATTACAGCAGCAGTTCTGTTAAAACAGATGCAAACTACTCACTTTTTGAGAATATCTCGACTGGGTTCCCATTCCATGGCCAACCTTTGAACTGCCAGGCAGGCCCCTGAACAAAGACTGCCACCACTCGATCCCTACAGAACAAAGATGAGGAATAGTTAAGAGAAGGAAACAATACAGAAATGTGATAAAAATTGATCACAATAGCCTAAACACGTAGATTAGTAACAATTACAGAGCTTTTGTGGTATGATCACCCTAACATCTTCAGCCGAATATGTGTATCATTAAGAAATAAAAATAAAACAAAATGTAGCCGTCTCTCATATGAAGTAACAAACCAAAAAGATATTCTATATTTCCATGAAAATAAAGTTACCATGCCATTCGGCCATAAAAGATGTCTGGAACAATTCTGTTAAATATGAAATGACCAAGACAACTGTAATTCTGTTACGTGTTAAGAATCCTCATTGGCAGTGGATAAATCACAATAGCGTGATCATCTCTGGGCTGATTCCCATTTCTAATGGCTTTGTCAAAATAGAAAATGATTCCTTTTATAGCTTCTCTATCTAAACTATGTCTTCAATCAGATATTCCATATGACCCATTTGCTAACTTGAAATGCCGTCTTCCCCACATCCCTCCTTTTTTCCAGAACTGCTTGTTTATATCTTTTCTTGAAACATCACTGATATGAATGAAAACTTCTGTCCTGCAAACTTCTGTTTTTAATCAGTGCACTCCAACGAAGCTCACTTCCAACTTCAGCTACATGTAAATGTAAATAGTAGTGTGACTCCATCATCAAATCTCGCCTCCGAAAGTAAAAACTGTATCAGCCTATAAAAACCAATGTGACAGACTACATATATCACCCAATCACATTCCTCTGACAATGTAAAAATACACAGTAGATGAAATGATTGTTGGATTTGTGGCTTACAATGCCCAAATGACAGCACATGTATAATAACTGACAGTAGTTGATTACAAAGATTCAGGTCCAAAGCCTCTCTACTCTATGATCTCTTTACTTACCAATCATCATTTGTAAGCTTGAGAGGGTTATCTGTTATTCTGTAGGGCACTGTCAGCCCACCATCTTTCCGTCTGTGGATCAGCACCTCGTTGTCTCGCTTTACACCTTGGGCTTTCTTCTCTTCTGTACTGACAAATCTGGTGACATCAGGCAAAAACGAAGTTATTTACCACTAACCAATGTCAAATCTAATTTTTGTTTCAATTCTGTCTGCTTCTGTCAGCTGTCCATAATCTTTTCACTGACAGTTCTGTACTCACAAATCTGACAGGGTCAGCCAAAACAAATTTACTGAACACTACCTGATCTAAATTCTGATACTGTTACAATTCCATTGTCCTCTGTTACTTTCTAGAACCCTCTTAATGTAGAGGATACGCATGAACTCCTCAGATCAAAGCATTAAAAATGGAAAAATCAAAAGGATACCAAGCCTTCATTAAAGCAGTAAATTTTCTAATGAAAGAGCAATTAACACTGTGTCAATAAACAAGTAAAGAGTAGAAATAAAGTTGTTTTCTTTTTTTCTTTCCTCATACAAATGCGATATCACATGCCTAAGAATGTCTCAGGCATAAGGCAAAGACAAGGTTTTAATGCCAAATTATTCATGTTTCATACAGTGAAACTCGAATATAACGAGCACGGATAAAACCAGTTCTCGGATGTACCGAGCAAAATGAAAATCCCCGTTTTTTTCCCTTCTTTGTAATAGTAAACTTGCCTTTCATATAACGAGCACAAAATGCGCTAAACCCGGCCCTAACGAGGTAACCGACCTGCAATTAAGCCCTCGCAACCCTTTCGTCCGCAATAAAACTTTCAGCGGCGAGGAACTCGAACGCTTAGGCTACGTAACAATTGCCAACAATAGGCAAGTCTCGTGTCTCGCTTATGTAATTTACCAGTAGGATTACCGGTACAAACTAGCTGCGCAGTAGGCCAAGAAGTGGGGTAGGGAAGGATGCCGTGGAGATGTGACCATGCGACGGGAGGAAGATGGGATTGATATGCTCAGCTAATGATTGGCCAAGCCTGTTGTTTAGACCAATCATTGCGCTAGACAATTTTGATTTCAATCATAACAATCGCAGAAACGGTGATTACGATCGGTCAGTCATTCGTTTCTCGACTCTCAATCTCAACATTTGCATTGCTTTGTTTACACCTGTCAGTGATGGAATCGAGGAAGAAGAAATGTCTGTCCTTCGAAACAAAACTAAAAATAATCGAAGAAGTCGAGAGAAAGCTGAAGAGCAAACTTGTGACTCACGTCTGCAGACAGAAGGTCAGCCGGCCTATTGAGCATGTGCGGAAAAAGCAATCAGCTGTGTTTACATGATCTCGAGCGAGGCCGTGTGAGTGTAGGTTACCGGTAGCCTAGACTAGTCTACATCTCTAAATTATCAGGAAATTCTAAGTGTGCAGTCTTGTTGCACAGTCACTGTGTTAATCAAACTGATCCACAATCTCACATTTGTCGGTAATTGCTGAGGTTCAGACTATATTCACAGCTGACCCAACATTTATTACGCGCTGTCTAGCTTTTTCTTTCGACATTTTATGTCTGACCTGTTTTCCAATGTAAACGCAGCTGATTGCTGTTTCCTCACATGCGCATTAGGCCGGCTGGGGTGACCCCTGGGTAGACAAGGCGCTTCCGCTCTACTCGCAGCGAGCAGTCTAGCCATATTAGATCTAGTATATGGGTCTCCCTGACACTACTGACAGTTTTTACATGATTTTCTGTGGACCATGCGTGTAACGAGCCATGGGTTCTAACGAGCACCGACGGTCGGTCCCGACGACCTCGTTATATCCGAGTTTCACTGTATAACTTCTGAAACCGGCATCAAGATCACTGTTGTACTGGTCCTCAAGAATAGTCTTGCTGATCTCCAAGGATAAGTAATGGAAGCATTTAAAGGAAGAATTTATTCTACTAAAGCACTGACCTGATACCAGATTTATAATCACACACTTCATATACTTTCTTTAAAATTCTAAGGGGGTTGCCAATATGAGCATTTTTGTAAATGCAATTCTATTGAAAAATAGCTGGCAATGTACTGTGTGAGCATTTCTGCATTAATTCAGAACAAAACTAAGCTTCACATCTGTACCCTTTCAAGTTAACTTAAAAGTCAACAAAAATATATGAGAAAAGTACTTATCTTTTTAAAAACATTCAGAATGCACCTTCTGTGCCTTCAAAAAATGCTCTTCCAATAGGCAGAATTGAATGTACTTTCAAATTTTACACTTGTTCCTTGAGAACTTACTTAAGATCTTGCAGAATGTCCTTAGAATTCAACATTGTGATGAGAGAAGTGGAAGCTGCCGGGATGATGATGATGGGGGTTCGGGATCCTGAAAATAAACATATAACAATCATTTGCAATGCTCGCCAATGTGAGCTGTTCAAACATATAATGGCAAAAAGGAGATTGTGTGCATGTGTGTGTGTGTGTGTGTGTGTGTTAACCTATCAAATTTGAGTAGTTGATTCATAAACCTTGAGACAACATACTGAAGTACAAGTATACTGAAGTGGCTGGTATTTACGTACCTGATAGAAACCACAATCACAAGTATGTCTTTTAAATGGAAGAGGAGACTGGACTCAGCAAACGAATGAGTTATTTAATTCTTGTAATGTTTAAGCCAGATTTGACAACACTAATTAAAGGAGGTGCGGATGGCAATTTCAGTCATCATCCCGAGCCCAACTGAGAGAAGATGAGACCAGTCTAGCTCAGCTGGTATCAAAGCAGTCGGACAGCACTTGGCTCAGTGAGGCAATAAATGATGCAATAAGCTGATGCTATCAGACGTTCTTGCGTTCTTGCTGTACTGAAGATGAAACAGTCATAGAGTTAATCAGGTAAAGAGGCTTGAAATATAAAGCCCCGTTTTCTGTAACTGGATGGAGGAGACATGACCCACAACTAATATTTCCTCTGACAGGATGCAAAGATGGCCTATAAAATGTGATGGTTTTTCTAATCACGCAACTAACCTTTCTTCTGATTGGGTGGGGGTCTGGCCTGGGAGATAGGTCTGGAAACAGGCTGTACAACTGGTGCGGGCTGTGGAACGGGCTGAGGTATGGGCTGTGCCATCTTCTTGGCCTGGGCACCTTCTGTCACTGATTTTAGGGTCATGCCGTGGTAGGTTCCTGTAGTATCAATCTTGAAACCCTCCGTTTCTGAAAATAATGATCACACGGACACAATTGATGATGCCTGTTTTAGAGTCATCAGAAGTATCAATACAGTAATGGTGACAGAAACTTGTGAAAAGACATTTCTTAACAGCAAAGAGCAGAAAATCTGTCAGATATGTTTTCTTGAATGTGCAAAGATATAAAGCTTGATACATATTTCACATGGCAAGTTACCAAGACACTGCACATATAAGAGCATCCATCCCCTTAGTAACATTTAGAACATTATCAAAGCCTGTCAAGGACAAGGTTTCAAATCCAGTTTTCATAACTGTGGTTAATTTCAACGGCCCTTTTGCATGGGCATGAAGCATTGACCACTGGTCTACTTACCCTCTTTGCCTCTGAATCTTTCCTGATCGTACCTGTTGTAGCCACTGATAACCTGGGGTTGTCTTGGCTGTGGCTGAACACAAAGTAAAGTGGGTGTCAGTATTTCTACTATAACACAAGCCAGTGGTCCATCATCACATAATAAGTATTCTGACAAACAACTTTACTTTCAACTGAGAAAGACAGCAACTCGTCTGACCTGACCAATCTCAAATTTTTGGACTGTTATACTATAACAGTAAATAAGGAGGGTAAGTAAAATTCTGAAATTAATTCCCTAAGATTCCTATGACCTTTGTGGGATCGCATTTCTCTGCCCTGTTTTCTCTGCAAACCAGGCAAAACCTGCTAAATCCATTCAAATGTTACTAATTACTATTCTCTAGCTCCATTCCCATACCTGTCTTTTTAGGACCAGAAGTTGCAATGTTAGGACTCAACAGGACTCAAAAGTTATAATACTACAGAGTAATCATCAGGTACACCGTCAACATGGTCAAATTTCAGTTGTTTTCAGCATGCTTTTGTAATGCGTATTATCTTGAAACTGTGCTTGAGTGCACTACTGGCTCAAGGATGGATTTTAGTGACAGTTATTCATGTCAGACCTATGAATTAGGATAGAACAAAAACGTAGCAGTAAATCGGGACACGGCAGCCTTAACTGAAAGATGACATTTTTTTTCACTGAACAACTTTGTTTCTATGATTTGTTAACATTTTACAACACAAGATGAAATAAATATTGATGAATAAATCGTTTGTTTTTTTAATTTCAAATTTTCACGTTGAATTTTATCCCTCCACATTTCACTATCTTTGCCTTATTACTGTGCTGTTTAAACAAAAAAAATAATTTTAATCGCCCGCAAAATTCTAGTTTGAACAGCTGTGCACAGCTAAAAAAAAAAAAAAAAGGTCATCCTGAAAAAGTTAAGGCTAACCAATTAAAATATTGGCACAAAAAGAAAGCTGATAGTTTGGCCAAACTTTCATTTTATTTTTTATGGTAAGCAGATTAAACATTACGATATAGCCATGGTATAATTTTAGAAGAAGATTAAATAGGTATTAGCCTTGATGCTCAAAATATTTTGATATTTCAGGAGCACCATGTCAACTTTAACTATCAAAATTCATATGTATGGCCATAAAAAAATTTCCACCTGAATGAGAATTGACCATTTCACAACAAAACTTTCAGCCAAAAGCTGAGTCTAGGAAACTCACTGCTGATGCTGCCACAGAGCTTTGTGCTGGATTCTGGGATCTCTGAGATCCTTCCTCTCTGGCTTTGATAGACTGAAGGATACTGAAGATGTTCTTGGCAAATTGCTGAAAAATAAGACAGACAAGAAGGTTTGAGGAAAACAGATATTCAAATACAGTAAAATACTCATTATAATAGCCCTTTATCACATCATGGCTTTAACTTAAGACATTAAACATTTAAGAACAGTCTGGGAAGAAGAAATAGTAGTCCTATATATACATTCCATTTCAGATGGTCAAACATCTCTATTTCATAAGTTTGGTGGTCAAAAAGTAAAGTTATATCAAGTATGTGTGTGAGCCAACAAATATCAGTACTCAAAAAGTCATTTTTAACAAAGCTTCAGCTCTTTCAGTTGACAGGACATCCTTTACTTAAGGTGACATCTCCCACCTGTGATTTGCCACAGGGGTACTCATACCAAGGGGCACTTTCTACATATGTAATTATATATGAGCTTAATAAGAAAGTTTTAGACCCATTTTTCCCATGTATGCAAAAGTGTGGTTACTTAGCTTCTTAACTTGTTGCTAGAGACATCATCCCTGAGCTCCAAACATGTCCACAGTTGATCTGATTACTCAGCAAAAAAAAACAAACCACCTCGAAGTCTATGTGCTTGTTGTGTGGTTATCTACAAATGAAGTCCCTGATGTAGTGCTGAAACCTCTACCCCTAGACTCACCTTCCCCACGCTCTGCAAGATTGTGGTCCTGGTTCTCCACAGTCTCTCTCTGCTGACGATATCCCTGGTGACATCCACCTCAGCGTCCACAAAGGTCCTCTGTTCCAGAGCCCCAGGCTGGAGGTCATCATCTCCTTTGATCTTGGTACGCTTGATGGCCAGGATCTTTGCCTTGATAGCTGCAATCTTCTCCATGGGCATGGCCTCATGCAGGGATGAGGTCCTGTGCACACATATACAAATGAAGATAAACAAGCATGCTTTAACTGACTGGGTGTTGGAGGGAATGGGAGAAGAGTCACTAGATGCTCCTGAACCCCACTATCCCCCATCCAAATTTTTCTATAATTAATGCTCTAAATACTAGTATAAACTCACCCTTCACTGGTCAGTAGATCTAAGCAGCTGTTCATCCCTTAGCTCTCTTTCTCTATCTCCTTGAAATCTGCATACACAGACTAACTGGTTTCTTAACTTAAGCACCAAATAGCATTGTGTATAACAGTAATATGCATGTTCCCTGAGCTTACCCTAAAGACGGCAGAACAGAGGTATCCCTCCCACCATCAATTTTGTTGATCCAGTTCATTTTCTCAATCTGCACTTGAGGATCCTGGTGACAACATCAGGAGGCATGTGAGACATCAAAACATGGCAACTAAATTAAATCATTTCTATTTCATCTTGATAATCAACACTCCTCTTAATTCTGGGATACTGGTGAAACCATTATTGAAAATCTGATATGGCCAGGCCCTGAAATTTGCACACAATTCACTCAACAAAACACGTGAAGTCTAAGATCACGTCGTACCTCAAGCCTAGGCCTCTTTTTGTCTACCTCACTCGTGGTGTCTTCAGCTGTCCTTTTGACTGTGGATATTCAAAATAAAAAGCCACTTGTTACTGATCCTGATATATCCTATCTGAGGTTTATAATGGGGTTAATATGTGCAGGAAATCATATGTGAAGAGTTCAGGGAAATTGTAAGGTTGTAAAATGAAACTAAACAAAAAAATGTAAAACCATTTGGATATAATTTTAACATCTTGAGCTACTTGTGATTAGTGATACTGTAGTTTAGTTTTTAAACATTATACTCTAGTAATAATAGATCAGACGTGAAAGCAATAGTCTTAAAGAGATGAACAGGATGGATAAAAGTATGTCTTGTGCACACTTAATTTACAATCACTGCTACAATGGCTATATGTCCTATCATCAATAAGGCCTAATAAACAGACAATATTTTTTAACCTTTGTGGACGTGAATTTATGATTACTTGCCCCCTGACAACTATAATGCAATTTCAAAATCGTCATCTTGAAAACAGGAAACATGCTGCGGCAACAAAGTGTTAACATAAAATATTGAAAACTGGAAGCACTGCTGATGTATGTATGATTCAAATGATTGTGTGTTTTTGTTCTTTTCACCATAGGTGAATGTTGCACAGCAAAATACCAATTCAGTGAAACTGGAACAGATTAAATAAACCATTTGATAGAAAGTTCCTGATCAAACAATTGAATGTTTCCAGAGAAAATATTCTGTTTCTGTTGAAAATGACAAAAGCACAATTAAGCCATTAACAGTTAGTGGATTATCCTCCAACGTAAAGGAGATCATGAGATGAAAGATGCAGAAAGTTGATTTGATCAAATATCCACCTCTTGACAAAACATAGACTGCGTCTATGAATATCCAAGAAATGCTATTCATAATTTCCTATCACGTTTTAAAACCTATTAGCCCAGATGTCATGCGCAGTGTATTTACTTTGTGTAGGTCTCTGTGAAATTTCAAGGGGAGCACTCTTGTCAATACTGCTGGCTGTGGTTGTTTCTCCATTAAGATATGCCAGCAAGTCTTTCCTGTCTGGACGACGCACGACACTGATGCCTGCTGCCTGTAAAGCAAGAAGGACCACATCAATTTAATTTCTTAAAACTGTAGTCAAGTAAGTCATACTGCTAGTCTGAAGAACCGAAAGTGTGCCCCAGTACATGTAGCTGGATATAGATTTTTCCATGATAATAACATGATTAAACCCATTATATGACAGCTTCTTGTTATTAGAAATCTTGCAAGTGTTCACCAGATTATTCTGTTATGGTCAGTGCACAAGAGAGTAGTTCCATATATAAAAGACCTGCCCATCCAAGGTCTCAATGTCCATCACTTTTCCTTGACAGTTTGACCCAATGTGTTTTCCAGACCATGCGTTCATATGATTTGTGCCTTAAATTTTTCCCAGAAATACATTAATCACACACCAATCTCCCCTTCTCTCCTGCAATTTAAAGTTTTCATTACTTTAAAGAAAAACCTTAAATCCCTCTAAAAATTTACCAATCCCCCCACCCCCCCAAACTCCCAAATTTATGACAAGGGGAGAAAATCTTCCCCATCTTACAAGACCCTGAAGAAAATACTGTTTGATCACTGGCTATTTTTGCTGGTTTCAGTATTGTGGATCTGGAAGTGCCTACTCACGGTGATACCTCCAAGAATGATAACAATAACTCACCACAGCCTCTCTGACATAGAGTGGATGTTGAAGCTGAACATTCTTGAGGAGGAAAAGGATGGAGTCAAGGGTGTAATACTCCTTTGCAATTCCATCCTTACCGGTCCTGAATGGAAGGGAAAAAAAGACAATACTTCAAATGCAATTTAAGTTTAAAAATATAAATCTACGTCTAGCACTCATTCGAAAATATTCTCCCACGTATTGTTGGAGTAGTGATATCTGACTACTGCCCAATAGTACACACACACAGCAGCCAGGAGGATTTCCATATTAATATTTATGGACCATATATGTGTGCTATCCTACCAGTACAAAATGCTCCTGACTAAAGAGACTAAAATGGGATGATTTTAATAGAGTTGATATAAAAGAGAAGAGTTCTTTTTTTATTGTCAGGATACAAAAAGAAAGAAAAACATAGTTTTCAAATCATACTCAATAGACAATACTGTCACATTTTTCACTGCGTTGTAGAATGGTACATAACATAATAATAACACATCAATAATACTATTATTACGACTTTCTCTAACAAAAGCACCGATTTAGTCAAAATATCGATCTAGTCCTTGGCCTGTCTATGACTAAATGAACTGTATCATTATTGTTGCGGTGCTGTCCTTCGACATAGCCACTAATACTTCACTAAGGCTGTCTAAGGTTTATAATAATTATTATACCACTCAGAAGAAGAATTCAGGAACAGAACCAATTTGGTCTCTAATCTATGACAAAATGAAATTCACTGATGCAAGAGCCATCCTGTCACTAAAGATAGCTGGTTTGCCCAATTTTAAACGCCGTTCTGCTTTTCCTGATTCTTGCTGATGATGTGATTTATGAAACAGCCACATTCCACAACAAAACAAAGTGAACAGATTGGAACAGCTGACGACGCCAGCAAATATTTTCGATACGGAGAAGGTTGTGTGAATGCTTACCCCCAGATCACATAATTGGTCTTTGCATTCTTTGGCCACGCGAACTCTCCAAAAATTATCTGGTCGTCTTTCTCTACAATCTCTTTTTTGTTTATGTTGTACTGTCGCAAAATACTGAGAACATCCGCCATCTTCGATGGTCGACTCTTTTCTTCCGGAAGTAGAAAATTAGGAAGGGAAATAACTCTGCTGTACTAATACTGAGTTTGGTTGAATTGCCTCCCTTTAATTATTATTTTTCTATCTTTTTTTTTTCCAAGTCCCCACAATTTTTTGTGGTTTGTTCTACAGTAAATCGTTTTAATATTAGATCTAGTCATTCCAGATTTTCGAAGGAATGGCGTTGTTGCTTTTTTCAAAACAGCATTACATGTATAGTTCATTCACTGTGGTCATGTTTTCCATCCTATTAATATCTGTATTAAATATCACCCACCNTTTTTTTGGTTCTGTCCCTTTTTTTCTGTTTCTCTCAGTGTTTTGTTTTTTTTTCTCTCAGTGTTTGAAATTGTCTGCGGAGCTGGATTTTCTCAGCCAGGGGGTTAAAGAAGTCCTTGAGTGATCTGGCTTGCCAAGGCAATACTAATGTGAAGCAGTATGTACCACTTCTGCTGCTATCATATCATTTTGTCTGTGCTTTTTATTCATGACATTACTGACTATTACTGCGTTCACAAATAAATGAAGTTTTTTGGTGTTTTTTTTTTTAATAAACCTCTAATCCATCTTTGTGGCATGGTCATGTATTGAGAAGGTGACTTAAAGGGAGATTATTCTTCACTTCCTAGTGGACCAGGCCATGTCCAGTCAATGCCCGCTTTACACATTAGCTAAATAAGGTATAACTTATATTTCAAACTTTGTAGGAGGATCATACATTTTCAATTATTTTTTTTAATCATGCAGGCATAAACAAAAAAAAATGTATTCTTCACTTTGAATACCTTGCCTTTCAACCCTTGTAGTGCTGCGGTAAAATCTGGCCTTCGCCTTCACTCTACTAAGCTGGAATAAAGGTTACAGGCCTGTAATGGGAGTAGGATCCATTCGTGAAAGTACAATTGCAGGCCTGTAACCTAAACTAGCATGCCAGCGCTGACCATGAGAGATGGCTGTCGAATTTTGTAGCATAGCCAGTGTCAGTTGATCAGCCGGCAGACAATATGTGCAACGGTCTTTATCTGTAAGAATGGTCACGCAGCCAGCGAGAGGCTGGAGTTAATGTTTACAAACAAAGCATTGGACTATATTTCAGTATTTAAGATAGAACAAAATATTCTATTTTGATAGATTACGCACCCTTTGCGAGACGATCAGGAAAAAATTTGAACAACAGGCATCCAAGATGTATGTCTATAACCTAGAAGCTTTTTAATCTCGTTTAGAAGTTAGGGCCTCACCAAGTCTAAAACATCAAGTGTTGAACAGGCCCCAGTTTTGAGTTAGTGTTCCTTATAATGGCGAAACACCGAGTGACGTTGGTGACATTTCGAGATGGTTTCAGATGGACTGCAAATAATGGGCTACCGACGATGTCGCGGGTGCCATTTTGAGGGGATGGAGACTGGCAGAAACACGAGGATAACTGAGGGCCTCAGGTGGATAACAACCGGGAGAGAAGCAAGTCTAGTCAAAGGAAGCAACAGCTCTAGCTGCCACTAAGTCAGGGGGAGCCTTCTGGATCTGCGGAAGACGGCACAATTCCTGACCTGTCAAGTGTCATTGCCTGACAGAGGAATGCAGAGGAGGAGAGAGAAGAAAAAAAAAGGAGGAGGAAGAGGAGGAGCAAAAGAATAAGATAAGAAGGAGGAGGAGGAATAATAATGATAAGAAGAAGAAGAAGAAGAAGACGGGGAGGAACCACCACCATCACCACCACCATCACCACCACCACCACCACCACTTATGTGTTGCCCCCAGGCGTCAAAGTGCACCCCAGGAAGAGAAACACTTCAAACATTATGGGTCATTGCATAATGTGAAATCGGGAATCCTAGGCCAGATTTCTTTCTTATCGGCATTTTCTTGACGAGATTTATGAACACACACAATGCGAGTGTCCGCGATGTGCGATTTACATCACAAAAAAACCCCCCAAAAAACCTAAACAACAAAAATTATAGTGTGAATCAAACACAAAAGTTCAACTGGAAATTCATTGATATTCTTTGTCTTTCTCTCCCTCCCTTCCTTTTTCGCTCTTGTTCTCTCTCTCTCTCCTCTTGTTGTTGTCTTTATCCCATCACATACTTCTCTCTCTCTCTCTCTCTCTCTCTCTCTCTCTCTCTCTCTCTCTCTCTTTTCTCTTTCTCCCCCTCTTTTTTTTTGTTTGTCCTATATTCCTTCACATACTTTTCTCTCTTTCTCTCGATCTTCATGTTGAAGATTGTCCAACCGAAGTGATTTCTACTATTTGTTAATGCATTTTCATTGTTTCAGGTATGGATTGTCTTCCCAGCCCTTTTCCATCTGCGTTGTAAATAGTCTAAATATCAACTATTTATTCTCATGTTAGATCCAGTAATCTATATTAATAAAACGCTTCAAGACTAACACCCCATTTTACAAATGGGCAGGCAGGCAACGCACCAGCGGCGAAAGAATACAGAGCGCACCGAAAGGCATCATAGACGAATGCATTAGACTCCGTGAAAAAGTTGGACGATTGGCGAATCGGGCGGATTGAAAAGATCTATCGGAGATTGTATTTCGTTGCTGTACACATTCTTTTTTTTTTTAAAAAACGGGTAATAAAAATAAAGAGGTCTGATGTGTATAGTTACCTTTTGTGTACTTTCCTACGAATTTAGGTGAAAACCGCATGTTTTTACGTTACGTAGTTCTCAAGAAATCTGTGACACAAATTTGGCTGAAGCGTTTTATTAATATAGAT
>JAWQUT010000499.1:140296-168288 GCA_033807755.1 Ellobium chinense
TCTCTCTCTCTCTCTCTCTCTCTCTCTCTCTCTCTCTCCCCCTCCCTCCCTCCTTCCCTTAGTCCTGATACCAGAAGCCCCACATCAGCTTAGTCTAGTCTTAACTATGAGTCATTGAGTACTGACGAACCACCAATGGCTACCAAATAAAACCTGCAAGCTGTGGCACCAGAGTCTGGCTTCATTCCAATGTAAATGTAGTTGCAAATACACAGCATAAATTAAACCTATGGGTAATAGAGATTACTAAAACTATAACGAATCACCAATAATTGAAACAAGTGGTTTCGTGTCTATAGGCGTGGTTGAATAAAAGTATGATGATGATGATGATGATGATGATGATGATGATGATGATGATGATGATAGTGGTGCTAGGCTGCTCTTCATTCAATGACGACAAGAATGGCGATGACCGAGCAATCATCATGATGACAGAAATGAAAATGATGATGATGATGATGATGATGATGATGATGATGATGATGATGATGGTGGTGGTGGTGGTTTGTGTTTAACCTGATGAAGGATTACTCGTACTTTCAGATCCAAACTTTGTAATGGTTTTATGATATCACTGTCATTTAAATATTACGGTAAATTTGTTAATTTGTTAATTCTTCGCTGGCATGGACAGAACTTTTTTTTTATTAAAAAAAAAATGATGATGATGGTGATGGAGATGATGATGATAATGGTGATGATGACGACGACGGCAATGACCACTCTAATTTCTCATTCCGGTCTCTCCCAACAATTCTTTTTTTTTGGTCATGTGGACGTGTCAAGGGAAAGCATTCCTGGTGCATAAAAGGAAATATTGGAAGAAAGGTGCAAAAGTTCATGACGTGCAGGAACGACAACTGAGTAGACATAGGCGCAAAAACAATATCTTATGCATCAGTCAAAATAAGGCTTAAATCGCTAAAGTAGGGAGTGAGATATCAAGGCTGTGAAGGAGAATTAAGATTCTTGTTCATAATATGTTAACACAAGATAAAGCCCGTCAATATTTCCTCGCTAAATGCAGTTTCAAAGACACACTGACTTCTTTTTGATTTGCCATAACAATGTTACCACTGTGTTCTCTCAAACGTGTGAATAATAAGTTAGGCTATTTTCGCCGAACAGTTACCATATTTTATCTATTTTATTCAACACATTAAATATAACATTGTAACCCACAGGCAGAGATACAGGACACAGTGAAAGGTAGTCCATGTATTAACAATGCTGAGATGAGCATCATGTAAAAATGGCCTGATGTTTATTGTGGACAGGTACCGAAAAGATGAGATGTCGTATTAGAATTTATTTGGTGTCATAAAGCCGATATCGATAGTTATCATCATACAGTTAAAGAAACATTTTCACCATTCAGTGGTGTCGGCGACTGGGGGTTCGTTATGTAGTAGAATTTGTGGGGAGTGGGGGGGGNGGGGGGGGGGGGGGGGGGGGGGGACACAAACAAATACTCACACTACTTGTTCTTCTTGTGATGTAGTGGTAGTGCAAGATAGAAACAGAAAACTTAATGACAGAAGTGGGGAGTGAGCAGACGCAAACAGATGCTCACACATAGTAGGATAAAGGGGAAAGTGCTCAAGAAGACAAATGCAGAGAGAAAATGGATGAAGGAAAGTGTTTTTTGGGGGGTTTTTTGGAGTGGCGGCGTGGTCGTGTATAGACGTCTACCTGATTCCAAGCTAACGGCAAGGCGATGGGTGCGGACGCAGAGGTCGCGGGTTCGATTCCCACCGCATCACTTTCTTTCCCTCTTCCATTTTCTCTCTGCATTTGTCTTCTTAAGCACCTTTCCCTTTATCCTATTTTGTGTGAGCATCTGTTTGCGTCTGCTCACTTCCACTTTTGTGATGTAGTAGTCGCTACTCCGCGGTACTCCAGAACTCTGCTCCCACACATCAATGACGGGGATGGTCACTAGGCTGACCCTTCTACTTCTGGGTATTCATCTGTGGCCGACTGCATAATCCATACATTATTTAAAGTAATGCGCTAACCTACAGTGAACACTGCTTATGTTTTTGGAATTTCCCGGGGTTACCGCAGTGTGTTAACTAACATAAGGATTATGCATATTTATGTCCTCTAGGCTGATTGGCCTCCCGCAAAGCTATAAATATGTAGATGCCGATAGAACCTGACATTTTGTATGCAGTTTTAAACAGTCCCCACAAAATTAAAACAATGTGCCACGGGAGGGAGGAGAAAGGGGGTGGGGGAAGGGATTGGATTTGAACTTCTAAGGTTTAGATAAGTACCAGTACATCTGTAGCTTCAGAATAGGTGCAGTTATTGCTAGGTGGGTGAGGTTATCCTGTTTACTGTGTAAAAAGACCTAAAATATTAGGTAGCTTGACTCATTGCTTAAGTTCTCAAAATCTGATTGGTTTAGGGGCAACTTTCTACGTGTCAAAATTTGGAGGAGGAGTCAAGCAATATGTGAAGAAAGTACTTTAGACATGGGGCCTTTGGATAACTTAAAGAAGGGTGTAAAACCTTATACACCAACAGTGAAAGAAAACATTGGCATCTTCATATCTATTATAGTGAACTGGTCTTACCTTTCCGTCCCACAGTGCGATGAGTGTGATTTCGGTAAATAGACCACTCTCAGTTTATAGGTATGAATATGCCAATGTTTTTTTTTTCAAAGTTGGCTATATTATGTTTTACACCTCTCCTTAACTTATCCGAGGGTCCCAGGCCAAAATACTTTCCAAACATGTTGTTTAGCTCTTCCTCCAAATTTTGACACAAAGGAAAATGCCCCTAAACCAGTTAGCTTTTAAGAACTATTATATTATATAATCTTTTATGCCTTTTCACTCAGTAAACACCTAGCAACAACCACAAACTTTTTACTTAAGTGGCTAAACCTCACCTATTCTGAGTCTACACATGTATTTGCATCTATCTAGGCCTTTGAAATTAAACTTCAACCCCTTTCCCCCCCTCCCCATGACTTTTTAAAATTGCATATATCAAAATGCCAGGTGCATCTTCATACCTATAGTGAACTGTCCTTACCTTTCCGCCCCACAGTGCGATGAGTGTGATTTCGGTGAATAGACCACTCTCAGTTTCTATGAACGCACAGTCATCCTGGTATTGTAGGTATGAAGATGTCAATGTTTTTTTTTTACTGTTTTATTTGTAAGCATTTACAACTCTCACTGATTTATCCAGGGGTCCCAATCCAAAATACTCACCATACCTGTAGTTCAGTTCTTCCTCCAAATTTTGACACGCAGAAACATGCCCTTGAACCAGTTAGATTTTGAGAACTTTGGCAGTGATTGAGAGAACCCAAGAAGTTAGGCATTTTGATGCAGTAAAGAGGATAATCTTCCGCGCCTAGCAACAACTACTCAGTCAACACTTGAGTGGCAAAACCCCCACTATTCTGAGCCTACAAAGTTAGCTGCACCTATCTAAGCCTTTGAAATTCAAATCCAGCCCCTATACTCCCTCCCCATGGCCAGTTTTCTGATTTTATAGGGACTATTTAAAATTACATACCAAAATGTCAGGTGTTGTTGGCATCTTCATACCTTTCTGCATGCACACATTGCACAGTCACCCTGGTATTGTATGCCACAACGCCAATAACCATAACCTCCGTTTTCTAATATTATTATGCTATTGTCGGGGGGATATGATTGGCTGAGTCAAGCTGCACTGGTTTTTATTGGCTGATACTTCTTTTATTTTCGGAAGCGAGATTTGAAGACGCAGTCATCATACTGTTTACCTTTTCATTTTGTGCAAACCTGAAGTGCACTTTGTTGAATAGTCTATAATTATGATGATGTTTTTAAAAGCAGTGACGTTGTTGAGGAGTGTGATGATAGGGACACACATAATGATAACAGAATTGACAATTTTGACGACGACGACGATGATGATGATGAAGATGATTTTGATGATGATAATAATAATAATGATGATGATGATGATTTCTCTGTTCCCTGACGAAGGACACATGTCCGAAATGTTGGAACTCTTATCAAATTTTTTCATGTCACAGTTTTTGAGAGTTTCTATATTTTTAAAAATGATGATAATGGTGATGATCATCCTCATCATCATAAAGACACAACTAAACTCTAAGCAGTCTCATAGCTCATCTGACTCACGGTAAATAATCACAACGAAAGGTAGCCTTTCGCCTAAAGCACAAATTTCTAACCTGTCGTGACTTGCCCCTGGACGCTACCACGCAACACCATGTACCATGTCCTAACATCAGATCCCTGGTCGTAAAGTCAGGTTAACCGTACTATCGCGTGACTCGATGTCAACTTAACTAGTTTTTTTTTCCCTTTTCTTTTTTTTTTTTGGTACGAATGGAAAAGTAAGCAGTCGGTCTGACCCCACGACAAAAATTTTGAGTAAAAAGAAATTCGACACAAGCGACACGAGCAGAATCGACTTATTTTTGTTCATATTATAGTGTACAGTATGCTTCGCGTGCACCCCTGGAATTTGCATGGCATACACATTATTCTCGTAGAAAGAGGGGCCTCTCAGGTCCAGCCTGCTGCTGGCTGCGTGACCCATTATAGCGCGTATTAACCCGTTCCGCGTTTTGTTTGCCTGCCGATCAGCTGACCCTAGGTTGCAAAATTCACCCGCCGTATCACGCGCTTGCCGCTGATATGCGGATTTATTCCACCATGGCGCTCGAACGTTGTAGTGTGATGATGAGAACTCATTCTACTGTAGTGTTTCAAAGAATGAGGGTGATGTAGCCCAGTAAAGAGAAGGGTGCTTCAGCAAGGTGGTCTTGTGTTTTAAATTGCAATCCAAGTAGCTTGTCACAAAACCAGAATTGTCCATTGTGAAAATGATGAATAACCTAAGTTAGGTTAAAGGTAAAAAGAACAAAAAATATAAGTCTACGTGTCAAAATATTGGTAGGTGTCATCACTGTATTAGAATGCCCTTTTTTTCTCTTCCTGGTCTCATGCCTCTATTCCATTTACTTATGAAATGAGTCATCATAAAAAAAAATTGAAACACATATGCATATCCAAACATACATTTGCACAGATCTGTACTTGAAATAATTGAATTTCCTCAAGAGACATCTGTGTGTGAATGATTGCAACTCGAACAATGATGCTTGCATAACTAAACTGGATGGCCCATTCAAGTCGAAGTCCAGGAAGTTTAGGAACCAGGAAGACTCTGGAACAACATTTCAGATTATAAATATAATCCAGGTATATTTCAATATTTATGACCGAAAAGCTAAATCTTAATCAAAACAACAACAACAGCAACAGTTACGACAAGAACAACAAAAGCGACAGCACAAACTATAACATCAAATAACAACCACAGAAACAATAATCATCTTTTTAAAAATGACGTATTGGAGCCACTATAAACAAGCGCAAACTTTACATGCTATTACAGGACAGAATGTGTTGTTTGCTCATTAGCTATTGCATAAACATAGTACTCTAAACTTTCAAAATTTACAGCGTTTACACACAACGTTCATCCGTGAAAATGTGCAAAATTTCGATTGCAAAAAAATCTGAATTACCGAAAGTACTAAAGGTACAAAGGGGGTGGGTTGAGGATGGGGGTATCAGGAAGGTTGTGTAATAACATAGTTAGTTTTTAGGCAAAGTATGATAATATAAGTAAATAGATGCCTGGCCTATATATTGGAGCATCTACCCCTCTCATCTGCTCGTGAGAGGTTTGAGTGGGCAGAGGGGAAAGGAAAATCAGTGATCGGTCAGCTGCATGAAATTAAGTTTGCTCTCCACACCTGTGGTCATCTATCTTGTGTATCTATACCATGAAAACATCCCTGTACAAGCGAGAGGAGGATGAAATCTTATCTAGTGTTGCAAATTTCATTAGTAACACTGTTTTAGTCACAGGCGAGAATCTTACAGGACGATCCAAGACAGTGAATTTTCCCTAGCAACTGCGTGCTAACAAATTTTCACAATTTATTGAAAAAAAAACAAAAAAACAACCAGAATATTTAGACAAGATTTCGAAATTGAAACGCCAAAATTTACTCACGGGACCCCTTAAATTTTCATCTTGCAAATTTCAACTACAAGCTTTTGAATTTCACCTGCCGATATTTATCACGCATTGACTAAATAAAGCTCTTGCCTGTTGAGTAGAAAAGTTAATAAATTCACAAATTTCATTACGCCTATTAAGTACCGGTATCTGACAAAATTTATGCAATCGCTGTCTTCTGTCTGTCATTATTTCAAGAAATGCAGGCGTATGAAACAGTTATGAACTATAACAATGGTAATGATATTCATTTTCAGTTGAAATATAATGGATGAACTTTATGAACATCCTTAAATTATTACCAGTCAGCCATAATTTTGATATTGAACGTCAACTAAAGAGAAAAGAGAAGTTGTGAACTGAACTGTCAAAAATTCATCTATTTCTTCTACATGAGGACAAACGTGATTGACCTATCGGGATTCTCAGCCTGATTAATCGACCAGTCATTTGCATATATTAGCATACTTTGCCTAAAACTGACCCACGTTACCACACAATCATCCTGCTGTTTCGCCACTGGTCATCTCTGTGTTACATTCCTTGGCAGAAGAAAGTTTTCATAAAGCAGAGGAGGTGAGTAGAATAATGTGTTTTCGCTTGCCCTATAGAGCTCTAATGGCAAGAAAAATACAGACATCGTGTGTCACTGTCGTCCTGGCTTAGAAGACGTTGTATGTCCATTTGATATTGTGTAGTTTTGGGACTTGTCCATTGTGTATTTCGGCTGGTGCGTGGTTAGGGTTAAGGAAGGCAGAGCACCCTTATACTTGCTCATTGTGTACATTGGGTAAGTGCAAGGATTAGGGTTAGAGAAGATAGAGCACCTTACTTGCTCATTGTCACTTTGGGTTAGTGCAAGGATTAGGGATAGCGAAGATAGAGCACCCTACTAACCCATTGTGTACATACAAAGGTTAGTGTAAAGATTAGGGTTAGGTAAGATAGAGTTCCCTCATTGTGTACTTGACTTAGTGCAAGGGTTAGGGTTAAGGAAGGCAGAGCATCCTAAGCGCACATTGTGTAGGTAGGCTGGTATAAAGATTAGGGTTAGGGAAGATAGAGCACTCTAATCGCACATTGTGTACTTTGGGTTAGTGCAAGGATTAGGGTTAGAGAAGACAGAGCACCCTACTCACTTTGTGTACTTTGGTCACTGCAAGGGTTTAAGTTAGGGAAGGCTGAGCAGCCTACTCACCCATTGCATATGTAAATTAGTGTAAAGATTAGGATTAGGGCACAAAGAGCATCTTACTCGTCTATTGTGCATTTAGGTTAGTGAAAGGAATAGGGTTAGGGAAGACATACCCCCTCCCTCCCCCCCCCCCCCCCCCNCCCGGGAAAGTCCAAAACCAATTTCTAAGGACCATCTCTCTTCCCTTACTTCGTTCCTAACTCTAAACCAAACACCAAACACACATCAGTAGTCTTAGGATTACATAGACTACATTAAATGGACAGGCGACACTTGTAAACTAGAATGACGATCATGTATGTCAAAATTGGAGCTTGACCCTACAGAACAGCTATGGATTTATGGTATGATCAGGAGTAGCCGCTCATGACTTCACGTCAGGTATGAACAGTGGGTAAGATCAAACATGTGATATCAAAATTGGTCGCTGTAGCGCAAGAGTGGACCATCCCACATGTTTGCGATTTTGGCGGTAACGGGTTCTACGTTTATAAATAGATACTGACTCAATCTTGCTATAAGTATCGGTTAATTTGCTATTTTTGGCTTGTGGGGACCTCTAAACTAACCTTTCTCTTTTACAAGTCTTTGCAACTCAATGGCAACATAAACTTCATCCCTCAGTTTCTCAAACCATGGCAAAAACACAGTGGATGGTCCACTCTTGCTCTTGCGACCAATTATGATGCAGCTTTCTGTCTTGCTTTTCGTATGTTTGTATTCATCTCCTGCCCTCCTGCTTCATCTTCTCCTTATCCTCAGTATCTCCTCTCCTTTCCTACTCTCCATCTTTCTTTTTATCTTATCTCCTCCTTTGTTTGCTTCTTTTTCTTTTCTATCCCTTTATTCTTTTTCTCCATCTTCTCATGTCTATCTCGGTTCCATTTCTTAAATTTCTTTACTTTTTGTACCATCTTTTTCTGCTTTATTGTCTTACCATGTCCTCACAATACCTTTGCGTCGCCTTCATTTTTATCATCATGTCTTTCTCCTTCATTTACCTCTTCTTTATCTACTGTATTATTTTGTTTAATCCCTAGTCATCCTTTTCCTTCCCTCCCTCTTTATCTCCAAATCCTATTCTGGTTGCAGAAGCCAAATTGTAAAAGCCTCTTTGAGCCATTTAATAAACATTTCTCCTCGGATCACAGGAATGTTCCGAAAAGGCCAAGGCTAATCTGCAGGCCTGGTGCCATCACTATGCTCAAATTATATACACTGAAACCTCGTTATACCGCCAGGTAAGGAGCAAACAGAAAAATGGCGGTATAACGAGAATGGCGGTACAACGAAAATACCATGCAGAACAAGGGAAATAAGTAATTTACCAACATTGGACTGGCTAACATGTCTAAAATAATGCAGTTATCTCCCTATAAAACAATAAAGTTAAAATTAAAAACAAACAAGAACTAAGGATTGGAAGCGTATGTGTCAAGTTGGAGAATGATAAGAAAAGACGTTGACTACTACACATTACACATCCGGGTCGGAGAATCACACGAGCGCTAGGCCTACGTCATAGATAAATGTGTGCTGTTTGCATCGTACCCCGCGACCGGTATCACCTCGCGCGAGCTTACGTTCGTTCGCAAACTCTCTAGGTCTATAGGCCAGTCAAACATGGCCGTGTCTCTACACACTTTAGCCCCGCCCAGTAACTCACTGGAGGGCAGAAAGGGCGAGGCCATAGTGGTGGAAAGCGATGGCTGCTAGTTTAGATCTAGTTTTGTTATGTTTATCAGCGGTTTAATCTGTTTTTAATGTTTAGTTTTTACTGAACTTTTATCTAGTCTAGGTGTAGTTTGAGTTATCTGTGTTAGTGAACAAGTGCTGTTATTAGTTTGTGGATTATTTTTGATAGTTCCTGTGATTCGTGATGCCATTGACACTCTGTGCGCTGTAGATAGAGACTTGTATATAGCTNCTCCCCCTTCCCATAAACAGACATACAAAGACACACACAGACACACACACACACACACACACACACACCACACACACAAAAGCTGCCATTGGTAGTGCACAACACTGCAGCGAAAGTAGAGTACCGAATTCATTGCTTCACAGTCGACTGACATTACAGCCCGGATGATACAAAGATCCTCTAACATGATATCCTCATATACATTGCAAATCGTAACACTACTTTGTGGAGCCGCCGGCATGGAACAACACCTAGAATACATTCCCTTATAAGCGCCAGCTGTACTGTAAGACCATGTTTTGCTCTGCCGGTTGCTATTGTCGTAAAATGGCCGTTACAAACGTCATTTTGAAAATTGTCTGTGGCAATTTTCTTAAAATACCTCCTGTGAAGGCAACATCTAAACCATGCTTTGTTCCTGTTTTTTTTTCTGAATGATTTCTCTCATAAAGAGATATCAAGACTCCCCCCCCCCTCCTCCCCAATCCAAAATATTCCCTGCTTCTTTGAGTCGTCATCTTCCCTCATCATCTTCTTCTGTATTACTGATTTCCTCAATCTTTATGCACTTCTTTTTCATCTCTCTGCATTCTTTTTCTTTGTCCTCACGTCCTCTTCCTGCCATTCTTACTTATCAATGCTCTCCTGCCCCTCTCTTTTCTTCTTCCCAGAGTCTTCTTTCCCCTTTTTCGTTATCTCCCCGTTCCGCTGATTTCGTTTTAACCGTTGTCTACTATATCAGTTTAATGTGAAATATTCAGGAAAGTAAAAATTTGTGCACTTCTAAGCAGGAAACAGGCTTTAAATGAAAGCAGCGTAGCCAGCGAAATAGAAACAGCTGCACAATGTAGAACTTCACTGCGCAAGTTCTGACTTAGAACTGGACAGTTCGCACCACATCAAAACTGTGGAAGGGTAATGAATCCCCTTAACCATTGTCTTTTTCTTCTTATTTGTCCATCGTTTTCATTTCTTTGTGTTCCCTCTATCCCCTATTTCCTTCGTTATCTTCATTGTTCTCTCTCATTATCCCCAGTGTCCCCTTCTATCCCCTTCTTCCCCTCCGTCCTTCGATATCTTCATTGTTCTCTCTCATTATCCCCAGTGTCCTCTTCTATCCTCTTCTTCCTCCATCCCCTCCGTCCTTCGATATCTTCATAGTTCTCTGTCATTATCCCCAATGTCCTCTTCTATCCTCTTCTTCGTTATCTCTAGTGTCCTCCTCTACCCCCCCCCCTTCCTTCGTTATGTTGTGTTCTCTTTCATTATCCCCAATGTCCTCCTCTATGCCCTTCTTCGTTATTCGCAATGTCCTGCTTCTCTATTCCCTCCTTCCTCGATGTCCTCCTCTACTCCCTCTTTCGTTATCCCCAGTTTCCTCCTCCATCCTTTCCTCATTAGTTCCAATGTCCTCTTCCTCTATTCTTTCCTTATCTCCAAAGTCTTCATTCGTTCCCTCCAATGTCCTTCTCTACCTGCTTCCCTTTATTATGCCCAATGTCCCTCTTCATCCTCTTATGTTATCCCCAAAGTCCTGTTGCATCCCCTCCCCCTTCTTTCGCTACCCCCAAAGTCTTCCTCTGTCCCCTCCTTCGTTACCTCCACTATCCCGTCACCCTTCGTTGATGGGCACTTCGCAGTAGCGTACCACAGCAAAACACTTTGATCTACGTTGGAAGGATAGTGAATTCTCTTAACCATTGTCTTTCTCTCCTGTATTTGTCCATCTTTTCTCTTCTTCTTCCTCCTTCATCACCTCCCCACTCTTGTCTCCATTTTTCTCTGCCTTTCTCTATGTCAACTCTCTGTTATGTTATTTGCCACATTCGCGTTGGCAAAGCTAATTTTATCACTTTCGCCTCCTCCAATATTCAGCAGACATTAAAATTTGTGCATTTCTGAGCAGGGAATAGGCATTAAATGTCCATATCAAATCAACTGCGCCAGCTGGGCCGGAGTGGAAACTGATGCCGAGTATGATAAACCAGCGTCCAGTTTTATGGCCATTTATGGTCTTTGCGCATCTTTATCATCTGCAGCAAAGTCGTATACCATAGAATGGCTTGCGGTGCGAAGTTTTCAACAGCTGCATGCATAATCGTCGCGTTATCTACCGTGAACACTTTATAAAAAAAATCTAATAATAATGCAGTTTATATTTCTCGTATCCAGGCTGATACCCCCTCACGCGACTTCATGCTATTTTTACCCCAGCAGGTCAGACCAGGTCGTTCTAGGACATTCTCAACTCTCTGTGGAGTATTCAGTACCGCTGCCATGATCACTAGCAATTCTGACAATATCTTTCACTGCCTATGACTAGGTACCAATTTTACAGATGGATGGACTGAGGAAAATGTGAATGAATGAAATACTTTCCCAAGGCACCTACAACACGAGCGTGGTTGGGAATTGAATCCACAGTCTTTAGATCATCAGTCCAACTCCGCAATCAATCGGCCACGCTGCTCCACTCCTTTTGGGAGTTTTCAGTGCTGTACGCAATTGCGTTAAATAACGCAAGGATTATGCAAACGACCACAATTTTGGAGGTAGCATGAGAAGTCATCGGGGCATTATTCCGCCGTTCGGATAGAACACTGTCGTAAGTCCTCAGCTGAAGTTAAGGACATACACCATTTTTATTTCCTGGCGGTGATTTCGTTGCTTGGGTGCGATACCCCGCCGCCATTTTGACATGAAAGGGCCTTCCCCTCGGAGAGCGGAAGTTGTTATCAATAAGGCAAGCCAAGATGGCTGCGACTGATGCGGAAGCGACAGGAGACGTGCACTGACTTGCGAGTGATCTTTGCTTTACTTATATCTCTGCCTCATTCATTAGCATCCAGACCACCATTGATTCATGCCACATCCTCCCCCCAACACAAGGAGGGTCCCTTGGTTCAATGGGTGCTCGCGAGGCCCCCGCCTCCCCCCGACCACCGCCACCACCCGAATTTTTCTATATAATTAGTGCTGTAAATACTATTTTCTAATTGCTATTGTAGTAACTATCATTGCTCTAAATAAATTTCATCCCTCATTTGTTGATAGTTCTTAGAAACTGTCCACCCCGTAGCTTTCTCTCTCTCTCTCTCTGTCTCTCACTCTCTCTCTCTTGCTCTCTCTCTCTCCATCACACACACACACACACACACACACACACACACACACACACACACACACACACACACACACACACACACACACACACACACACACAAAAACACAACATATATTATAATATATCTTGAGTTGTATTTTGTATATCCGATACCCAGTAATGTCATGGGACTCTTTCCCCCTTTCTTCTTTCCCTCTTTTCCGGATACACCCCTATTGCTCCACGCCATTATTTCTGCATTGTAACTTATCTGAATTCCCTCCTTAAGGAGAGTTACGACGATATACCTGGACACATGATGATGTGAATTTCCACCAACATCCCTGGACTCTTGCCCGCATATGAAATAACGCTGAAATTTGGAGAGGCGTTAACAGTTTGTTATGCACATTACCCGTGTCTAGTAGATGTCCCAGAGGGCTTTATCTCTTCATTTTCGGGATTTACGCTGTAATAATTCCACCAGTAAAAGATGTCATTGTATATATTATCTTTAATTTCCAGCAACTATGTATGCAGAACCACTGTGTGGGACCATTTAAGAGTGAGCTGGATGTGGAGTTATAAATTTAACCACTCCTCTTGCTAGACATATATAAATGAAAAAAAAAATGAAAATACAGCTTTCATTTACCCCGTAGGGAAATTGGTTTATATTGGCTTACAGTGTTATACATCTCATTTGTAAGACAAGCACACAGAAAAATACAAATCATACATAATATTACAAATGAAATACATAACAAAGTCATTGCTGGTCGCACACAGTGCAATGCCCTGGTTCCCCCAGCTCTAAAGCCATGAGGTACTTATTTACATCTCAGTCGAGTAGGCAAAGGGGAGTGAAGTTCTTTCCTAAGGACACTCCAACGTAAATAGGCCAACCATAGAGTCAAATACAAACCTCAGACTTGAAAGTCATCAGTTTCTGAGTACGACTCACAAACCACATGGCCACGCTGCCTCGATAGTATGGCCAAAATATCAAAATTAAGATAATCCTATAAAATGTGTGCAGCGGTATTTTTACAAACTTCAAATTTTCAGAATATCTATAATAACACATTTGACGTAAGCTGACGAAAGGGATCACTTTAGGTTATCGTTTCGATAACTCTCCGGGTTCTGCTTTTTTACTTTATGGAGGGGAAAATGTCGGCTTCTACATTTCGCACGAATGCACTTGATGCTTTACATCCACCTCAGAATGTGCTAGAGCGCTCCAAATGCTTCAACAAGAACAACAACTGTCTGAACTTACAGACCCAAGGTTAATGTTTCTTCTGATCATGCTATTTCTCCTTGACGATAGCATCTTACTTGTTTCCGTGGGGCGCAAGCCTTGTGTCGCCATGTTGTCCAAACTTTCGGAAATCACGTGATCGTTTAGCTCTTATTCCGAAGTGGTCTATATGCTTCTGTCATGTGCTCGTTCTTTTAGTAATGCGCAAATATTTAAAAATTACATTGCACGTATCTCCAAACTATGGACCTTTCTCATAAATAGTGTGGCTGGACTGTCAAAGGGTTTGTTATAATATAGTTCTATTGCATTTTCTGCCAGCACCCGTTGAGACGATTCAAGGTCAAGAAAGCTTAATAGCTCATGAGAACATGACAATATGAGCATCCAAAAATTACTACTCAAAACTAAACAATAAACAACAGTATAAACAAATAACAATGACAAAGGCGGATGTAAATTAACAAACCAACACTAATCCCCTGTGGGCACTGCATTCTATATAAATATTAAGCAAACAATCAAAGTAAGTGGATACAGTGTACAAGGTCTTCTTTTCTTTGGTTGTTAAACTACTGACTCGTTGAAAACCTTTGTATCCTTGGATTTAATATACATGAATGTCATAGCAAAAACTTTGAAAAGGCCGTTGAGACTTTTCCTATTATATTCACAGTTTTGCCCATTTGAATAGTTCCTTCCCTCCCCCTTACCCCTCTCATTTAACTGTGGTAACCATAAGAGGTGTCAGTTAAATTTCGGTACAATTGCTTTGCAAAGGATTTTAGTTTCTTCTAGAGCTTATGAAAAATAAAAATCCATGCTTCTCTTGTCGTAAATATTTTCTAAGATTCTTTTCCTCATTTCTGAATCACTGAAGCTGTCTAGGGATTTCACACTGCATACCAGTTATCGGTTTTGCATTTTCTGTAAGGCTATGTAAGGCCAGATCACTCCAAGACTTTTTTTAACTCCTTGGGAAGCAAACTGTGTACCGTAAGCTCTCATATCATATCATATCATACCAGTATCATATCATAATCACAGAGCGATTTTAGCCCCATTTCAACCAGCTGCAAGCCAGTTTCCTGTGTATTATCCCTGCCCAATTGAGAGACTAAGTACTGGTAAGAAAACTGAAGTTCATATTATGTGACCATGGTTAAAATCAAAACAAGGGCAATACATCTTTGAATACAGTGGAACCCGCTTAAGCGGGACACGCGTGAGCGGGACGCCCGCTTAAGTGAGACGAATGCCTGGGGAACGGAATTTTTGCTATTTAAATGTATAAATGTGAGCGGGACGGCAACCCGCTTAAGCGAGACGACTTGGGGCCAGATTTCCGTAATATACACGCTGTTTTTGACAGGAATGCTGCAAATTGTCACTATCGTACTGTGTCTCGTACCTTTGCCCATCAGCTGAAAACCTGAGAGCTACAAAGAAGCTTGTATTGACGGCCCTGATCACCCCCCTTACGTTACGTGAGAAGTGCATGACACAACCTTCCCATAGCCTTCTGTCGGGCAGTTGACCCTTCGGTGCACGCATGGACGAATCAGAGCGGACGTCCTAGCCGCTGGTCATTTAACCCGCGCAAGCATCAACGGATCAGGATTAAGTAAGCCCCGCCCCCTGTCAGCCACACTTTATCCTTTCTTCAGCTTAGGCAGTGATTGACACTTACGAGCCTTACCTGCGCTATTGCACAACACTCAGCCAGGGTGTCGGTCACATAGGCATGACCATCATTCGCATTGCGTAAAGGCTTTTTGACACACGCCGCTCGCGTCGCGCTCTGGCCAGATGTGGAGCGAGAAGTGTGACGCTTATCTTTGCCGGTGTTTACGATCATGCAAATTTGATCCCAAATTATTTTTGATCACTTGAATGGGGGCCGGCGAACATCTCGACTTCAGAGATGTTAGACCTTTCATATTCTCTCCAGTTTTATTTTAACATGTATTATTTCTCTCCCTCTGATGTAGACATGTCCTGGTCTGTAAAAGAAATTGTTTTTTAATTTTCAAAGGAAAGTAGTGAGAAGGCTTAGGTGCTTCTTTGAAACCAACCACAAATCCCATTCCCCGCAAAGAATATGCTCTGCAAGTCTACTGAAAATGCAGTTAGACTGCAATAAGTATATTTTAAACAGTATAGATACAATTTAAATCTTACTCTGTTGTCACACCTCACTAGCATCAAATAATGATATCCCTTAACTTGAATGAAACGCACAAACTAGCTAAGAAATCACTTTATAATGGATAGTCCGCCTAAGCGGGACGCCCGCTTAAGGGGGACGATTCGTCGGGAACGGAGCCGTCCCGCTTAAGCGGGTTTCACTGTATTACAATGCACTATGCAGCAATATTAAGATATTACTTTATCTAAGATCAACACTTCATTTAAGACCCATGTTATAGTTGCAGTAAGGTGCTCCCTGAAAATGACACGCTGAAAAGGACTCAAATCGCTTAAAGGTAAATGTCTCGAAAGGGCAGCTACTCTTCCCACACGGTGACATCAGATGTATCAAACTATATTGTTTTGTTATTTATTAGTGTTTATAATTTCACAAACATTCAGGAAAATGATATAAAAGTACTTTCAAAAGGCTCTTGGAAAGAAACACCCTTCCGTTTTTCACTCTTTAGAGAGTTGCTTTTAATCGAGTTCAGCTCCCTACTTATCTTTGTTTTTTGTATTTTTTATTTTGTTTAAAAAGAAATCAAGAAATTAAATTGTTTTCCCCATAGTAGTCAATTCAGATTTCTAAGAGTTTGCATACTTATCCTTTTAATTTTTCTCAGGTCAATGACGCTGTTTTTGAATTTCATCTTTTCGACCTGTAATAAGGAAAGGGGTTATAGTTCTTTATAGTCGCTCTCGCATACTCTCTAATGACATTCTCAAAGCGTCCCATTGAAGTTAGATCGTGCAAATAAGAATGAATGAATGAATAGCTTTTATTAGGCACTAGGCCAATCAAATATATTACATATTTCAGCTGGGCCAGGGTTATAGAGGGAGGAACCTTTCTAACACTAATGGGGGATTTATTTTCGTTTGGGATATAGGTGACCCCCCACTTGTGTAGGCGGTGGGAGGGAGTAACAATGTAACATCCAAGAATAAGAACACAATGTAAACTCCCTGAATGAAAGTAACAAACAACTAACCAACGCCAGGGCCAATCAGAAAGGAGTGGGACAAAACAAAAACAAACATATTTCAAACATGCATAACATGTACTCTATCGCAGTTCGCACTTGCATTTTACACAAGTTCAACCACGCCATCTTCCTTACAGAATCCTTCCATTAACAAAGCAGTGACATTCCCATACATTAATTCTTGCATATCACAGTATTCTCTTTCGCATGATCCTTACATATTCTCCTATTCGTATCCCTTCTCTTTCACACCCAAATTTGCACACGCGCCCTCCTCACACTCCATCCCTCGTCCTCTCTGCTGGAATTGTACCGGGAAAATGTCGACACAATTTAAATACATTTTGTGTAGATAGTCCCTTAATATATTACACTAATTACAGCAAAATATGGCGAATTTATTCAAACCAGTAGTCCCTTGTTCCTGGGTATCAAAAAATACATAGTGTCGATGCATTACTAATACGACTGGCTATGCATGTGACCAATACTTTCTTTCCGCGTATTGTTTGCTCCCGTACATCATTGCATCTCTGTTGTTCTGGATTTTTTTTTTGTGGGGTGGGGGTGCGGGAGGGGGAGGTCTATAAGAGACCACTGGATCACAACAGAGTACAGCAGTATTGTATGTAGAGGTCTGGACGATGTTAGTACCGGTATAGAGATATGCAGACACTAGTCGCACTCTAAGGCCTTTGACAGACGAGATGTAAAAAACGCAGCAGGATTTACTGCAGGGTCTGGAGACACACTGTGGCAAATGGGTGCGGTCACACGAGCGACAGGCAGTAGTTTCAGTCCTGGCGTAGCAGATGTGTGTCGCCCACATTCTGATACGCCGTGACTCACCATAACCAAAGCCACCCTGACTCTCCGATCGTCCACGTTGAACTGAGCTGTAGCGTTAAATGTCGCCCGTCACAAAAGTAAGCGACACTTTCTGCGCAAAATTTACTGCGCGACAATTGTAGCTCGTCTGTCAAGGCACTAATAAAAAACAACAACAGGTCAATGGCAAGAGCAGTCAATGGTCGCAAGAACAAGTGTCGATCGCAGAGACAAGCACTTACTTTTGTCCGTATGCATAATTAACGCACTGCGATAACACGGGAGACTCCCAAAACATTAGCAATGTTCACCTGAGTTAACGCAATACGTTAGTTAACACAGTGCGTTAATTAAAGTATGGATTATGGATACGGGTATTTCGCTTAACTGTAATGGGTATAAAACTTCTCTGAATACAAAAACCAAACAAGCGAAACGAAACACAGCAAGGGTAACGCTTCAACTAGTATTTCGACGATTCAATCAATATCAAAGGTTGCGTTGCCTATTCACTCGTTCCGGTGGGATTTCACAACAGACTGAATTAACAACAACAAATTTAACAAGTTTATTAGCAGGGGCGTAGAGAGGATGCATTTTTTGGTAATCTAGCACTTATATCCTATCGGTGCTTGTTTGATTTTTGGTGGGGGTGGGAAGGGAAAGGGCAAGATCTAGACAATCGAAACTGAATTTTTTTTAAAATTGGTTTTTGGTACCAAAAGAGCCAAATCTGGCATCCTTGGTACGGTCTAAACTATTAACATCTCGTAGCCGAAAGAAAAAAAAACTGGAAGTCGTACAGGGAGATCTTGTGTAAAAAGAAGCACAAAAAGCCGTCAGAACAGCGGGTAAGCAAATTTTTCCCTCAGATTATTTGCTACCTATTTAAAAAAAGTTTCCCTTTACATTTCCTTTGGATACATCGCACTGTGAGCGCTGAATCGGTCAGACAGTGTGTAGGCTCTCAGATTATCGGCGAATAAAACTATCTCCCGTTGACAAAAATCTTACTGTCAATGCTTGTAAATGGCTCCTAGGTAAAATAGGACGAAGGTGATGTTTGAACATTTTAGAAAGCATGAAGATTAAGTGAATTGTATTAGACAAATAGATATTATTTTGGTAATCTCAGATTCATAGATTACATGGACGCTACGTCCCTGTTTATTAGGAAAACCCAGACCACAGCCCTAATACAGTGTACATATACAGGCATTGAAACATGAGCGAATTAAAGATGGTATCAAGTAACGAACAGCCTGGTAGAAGCCAGCGTGGTAGGACAATACAAAATTGCGCCTGCCGATACCAGCTGATATGGTTCTTAATTGGTAACACCAATGAATTTCAGTGAAGCAAAAGTGTGATTCCGTTATCAAATCTTTTTTGCTAAAGTTTATCTATATATATATACACTATATATATATAATAGACCATATCGGTTGGTCATATATTTCTGAGAATAGAAAAATGGAAAGCGGAAGTAACAGTTGCTGGAGTTGTGACTTGCAATGCCCGGATGACCATGCATACATAATAACTGAGAGTGGTCCAAGGCGATGGCAGCATAAGCTGAATTAACTGGCGTAACGGTTTATAATCTACAATTGTGAATGCTGGCTTTAGCTCCTGACACTATAGCTTTGGTAGTCGGCCCTGATGGCTAGCTCTTAAACTGTGGTATGCGGTACTGATAGTTAGCCCTTCAGTGACGGTAAACGGTCCAGACAACAAGCCCTTCAAGAATGGTAAGGATTCTTAACACTTAGCCCTCCAGTGGTGAAAGCGATGCTGGTAGCAAGCCCTTCAAAGGTGGTAAGGGGTCTTGGTAGCTGGTCCTACAGTAATGATAAGCGGTCCTGGTAGTTAGCCCTCCAGTGGTGGTAAACGGTCCTGGCTATCCCTACGATGGTGGTAAGAGGTCCTGGTAGCTTCCCCTTTAATCGTGATAAGCGGGCCTTGAAGCCAGCCCTCTAGTGGTGGTATTCGGTCTTGGCAGCTACCCCCCCCCCTCCAAAGGTGGTAAGGTCTTGGTACGTAGCCTTCCAGTGGTGCTAAACGGTCTTGGCTCTACTGGTAAGAGGCCTTGGAAGCTTTCTCTCCAATCGTGAGAAGCGCTTCTGAAAGCTATACCTCCTGTGGTAGTATTCGGTCCTGATAGCAAGCCCTCCGATGGTGGTAAGGGATCTTGGTAGCTAACTCTCCAGTGATGGTAAGCGGTGCTGGTAGTTAGCTCTCCAGATGTGGTGAGAGGCCCTAGTAGCTCCATTCGCGACAAGCGGCCGCTGAAGCTAGTGTGGTGGTGATATTCGGTCCTGGTAGTTAGCCTTTCAGTGATGATAAGTGGTCCTGGTAGCTGGTCCACGGCTGTAATAGCCCGGGAGTGATAGCTGGTCCTCCAGCTATAGTACTGGTCCATCTAATCCCAAGTCTTACAGCTTTGATAGCTTGCCTTATAGTCCTGTCATCTGGCTCTACGTCGCTCTCATTAACTATAAAGATGGAATGTTTGGGTTTCTTTTTGTTTTTTTTTACTCTTGCTATATAAGATTTTACACCTCTCATTAACTTATCCAAAAGTCCCAAATATACCTTCCAAACATCCTCCAAATTTTGACACATAGAAAAATGCCCCTAAATCAGTTAGGTTTTGAGAACTTAGGCAGGAAAGCAGGCTACCTAATATTTGAGGCCTTTTTACTCAGTAAACAGGGTAACCTTACCCACCTAGCAACAAGCACAAAATTTATACTTCAGTGGCTAAACCTCACCTATTCCGAGTCTACAACTACAAGTGTATATATAGTCCATTCCATCTAAACCTTTGAAATTCAAATTCCATCACTTTCCTCATGGCCAGTTTTCTGATTTTATAGGGACTATTTAGAATTGCATATTTTCATGCCAGGTGCTGTTGGTATCTTCATACTTTACTAAGGCCCAGGAAACCAGGAATTGGAACTGAGGTCTTTGCGGCTAGCACTACGGTTCGAGTGATCCTACGCCCCTGGTGACTGTGTAAAATTTATGCAGCCTTTGCGTTATAAAAGTAATGGGTTGTCTCTAAAGCTCTTTAGCTGTTGCCCGAGTGAGACTGATATACTTTATTCTGTGTTTCTTTTTTCCTTTTGAAATCTACATTGCTAATATTGTTAGGTGGTAGCGGTGAGTGAACATAGACAAACGGATGCGCCCACACAAGACTAGATAGAGGAAGGTACCGTGCTTAAGAAGACAATACAGACAGAATAATTATAATTTAAACGAATGAAGATTTGGTGAGACCCAAAACTAACGATCTGTGCATTATGATTGGAATCACAAAGAAGTGTCAAACCAGCTGGTCATGTGTACAAAGACAGACTGATGTCTTCTACAAAGACAGTTTGATGTCTTCAAGAAAGTCAGACTGATGTCCTCTACAAAGACACACTGATATCTTTAATGACCTGCGGCAGTACGCATAATCCATGCGTTAATTAACTTATCAACTACAGGGAACACTGCCAATGTTTTGGGAGTTTCCCATAGTTGCCGCAGTGCGTTAGCTAAAGTAGGGATTATGCATATGACCACAGAGTATGGGTTCAAATAGACATTCCTCCAGTCAACTAGCGGCCGGCAAGGCAATGAGTATCAATCCAGAGATCGCGGGTTCGAGACTCACACACTTTTCATTCTTTTCAATACCTTCGTCTTTCTTCCTTCTCATCGCTGCATTTCATCTCACGAAGGAGTGTATGCGACATTTTAGATGTCTTGGGCTGAGCCTACTTTCCGAAAGCCCAAAGCGAGATCTATATTTTCACGAAGTAGTGTATTGACAGCTCGAGCAGTTTCAGGTATATTTAAGCATGTACTGATCGGACGTTTGTAACCAGTTGTAAATCTCGTTGAAACTTTAAAACGCTCTCTTGAAAAACTAAAATTGATTCCTTAGTGAGATGAGCTACGATTTGTCTTTCGAGCATGGCTACCATTCTGATTTTTACCATTTCACTAGATTCTACGTACCCCAAATTTCACTAAACTTCAATAGTCGCTGTTTCCAGGAAACAGGAACGTTTATTATAACCAATTGTACATAAAAATACTATAAATGGTACACCACAGACACTAATGATGGAATTTAAACCAACGACAATGATAACAATAAGAAACTGGTAATTATTAAACAGTGGTTATAGACTTAGAGAGGTCGATTATATATAAAATATCAAATACAATGTCTTTACGTTTTTCTTTGTTACTGTTACATGTTTTGAACTTCCATTTTTGTATTAAGTTATTCTGAATGTGGTTATGGGCTTAAAAAGGTAGATTTTATGTTAAAAAATCAAATACAGTTTCTTCACTTTTTTTTTTTTTTGCTACTGTTACATGTTTAGAACTTCCAGTTTTTAAAAATAAGTTATTCTGAAAGTAGTTATAGGCTTAGAGAGGTCGATTATATGTAAAATCAAATACAATTTCTTTGCGTTTTTCTTTGTTACTGATTGGAAGTTCTAAATGTGGTTTATAGTCTTAGAGAGGTCGATTATATGTAAAATCAAATACAATTTCTTTACGTTTTTCTTTGTTACTGTTACATGTTTTGAACTTCCATCTTTTTTATTAAGTCATTCTGAATGAGGTATAGGCATAGGGAGGTCGATTATATATAAAATATCAAATACAGTTTCTTTACCTTTTTCTTTGTTACTGTTAGATATTTAGAACTTTCATTTTTTTTTTTAAATAGTTATTCTGAATGTGGTTATAGGCTTAGAGAGGTCGAGTTTATTTTAAAAATCAAATACAGTTTCTTCACTTTTTTTTTTACTGTTATGTGTTTTGAGCTTCCGTTTTTTTAAAGATAAGTTATTCTGAATGTGGTTATAGGCATGGAGATGTCGATTATATGTAAAATCAAATACAATTTTATTACGTTTTTCTTTGTTACTGTTACATGTTTCGAGCTTCCACGTTTTTAAAAATAAGTTATTCTGAATGTGGTTAAAGGCTTAGAGAGGTCGATTTTATTTAAAAAATCAAATACAGTTTCTTCACATTGTTTCTTTTTTTTCCCTTTGTTACTGTTACGTGTTTCGAGCTTCCACTTATTAAAAATAAGTTATTCTAAATGTGATTTATAGGTATAGAGATTGCTGGTGCTCAGGTGCTTAGAGCACTGGTTAGGCTGAGACTATAACTTATGAAGCTCATTTGTTAGTTTTAAGTTTAATTTTTGTAATTCAGTGTTCAGTATTATCTAGTGGGCCAAAAATTCATCAAATAGAATCTATTTATCGGTCGCAACACTTCACAAGATTTTCCCATTTTTTTTTCATATTTTCTTCACCAGATCACTAGAAAAATTCAGTTTCACTAGATCAAGTGAAAACTCACCTGGTGTGGTAGCCGTGCTTTTGAGCAACTCTCGATCTTTCCTACACGGTATGAGCATCTACTATAATGTTAAAGTGTTGTTTCCACGCTGCACCGCTAAAAGTAATATCAATTAAAAATAAGATGTGTGTTTAGTAGTGGCATTTCATTACTGATATGGTCATCGAATATACCAAAATACAATAGATAAGGGTTAAAACGGAAACTGTTAAATTGAAAGTACCGCCAAAACAAGAGAAAAACAAGAAACCCGTGTATTTCCTCTATTTAGGCTTCTGAGTCTAAACGGAAAATCAGTCTAAACAGATTTAAACACAAGAGCGGATTTGTTATTTGTTTTAACCACTGTCTACTGTACCTCACTGTTTTTCCCCAGAAATATTTATGTAGAGATCTAATGACTCTGTTTCTTTAAGAAATCGGGGACAGACATTCCAGAAAAAAGGCCTAACTCCACTATTAGCAGTTTCGTGGATAATGTCTTTTTTTTTGGTCAGAATTACTAAAACATGAAAAAAATTCACAGAAATTAGAAAATCTATTTTACTTCAATTTACCCTCAACTGAAGCCTAGAAAAAAAACTCAAGCAGAAACAGAGGAATGTCTAAAAAAAAAAAAAGAGTTTGTGAGTCTCAAACCCGCGACCTCCGGGTCGGTATTTATTGCCTCGCCGTCCGCTCGATTTTTGGAAGAATGTAAACGTATTTCTGAATGGCATCATTAGAACGGAATTTAACAATGTGTGGAAATAGCACATTTTTAATGTAAAAAGACATTCATCTAGCTCAGAGCTGTGAAAACTATTTATGATATGATAAGAGTATTTGTGGTCTAACTTCATATTTTGTCACTGGAAGTAAGAAATTGGACAAACCTGTTACTGACCCAAAAAAAAAAATGATGCTTATTTTTTTTTAAAAAAGTGGCCAAAGAGGAACGATACGAATATATTCTTTTGTTTGTATCCGTGGAGTTAGACCGCCATTTACCTCAAAGATGTAACTTTCATGCTTTCTCATTTTCCACCAATAGTGAAGTTACACCACTCTTGTATTACGCAGTGCCAGACTGACATGTCTGCAAAAATTGCATAGACTGCGGGCTCATCATATTATTCGAGGGTGCCGCATTACATAAGCCTACCTGCACGCTGTCATATAAAAGTGCATGAGAAACATGTATGCGTCTTGCAGTGTAATTTGATCCTGTATAATTGTTTTGTGAAATGGTGAATGATGGCTTATGGCCTAATAACTTGATGAAGTGGCAATCCTAGACCAGATTTCTTATTTACCGACACTCTCTTGGCCAGATTTGTGACCGCATTACAGAAGTCGAACATCGTCCCCCTCCCCGCCTCCACTGCTCTTTCCATAATAATACCATTAATGCGATGTAACTGGAACACAAAATTTCTCTACGAAGATTATTGAAAGGTCTACTTGTTCTGTCTCTCTTTCACTCACTCTCTCTCTCTCTCTCTCTCCTCTCTCTCGATCTTTCTCACTCTCTCCGCGCCTGGGGCAGCTGGTCCCCTTATTAGCTTGTTAAACTAAACTTGTTATTCCTAATAAACTAGCTTAAACCAGTTCAGCTGTAAAGGGCTAATTGAAATAACACTTTAAGTCTCATCCACGATTTATTGATAACTTTGGCCCCTAGCTCGCGCTTTCACAAGGATTCTCAACCAATCATAGTGACACTTGCCTTTTCTCCCATTCCACTTAAATCCTATCTCCTGAAATCTGCTCTACTCACGAAAACTTCAATGATAGAATGTATACGGATTTCGCGATATTTCTTTCACAGCAAATTTATCATCCAAACTGTTGAGAAATTCAGTAAACAGTTTGAAACCTAGAGCCCTCTAGTGCCCAGCCCTATTTACAATGGCACAAAAAGTCTGAGCTCCAGTTTTTGGATCACTTCTGGATCCACAATGCTGGAAAAAGCACCATAATAATAATAATAATGCGGTTTATAAGTCTCATATCCAGGCTAATGCTGCTCATGCGACTTCACACTATTATGGTGGGGTGATGATCTTAGTTTGCATTTTCTTTGTTCCACGAAATGTATCAGATCTGATACGCTGGGCACTAGAGGGTTAGGCAAAAAAAAAAAAAAAAAGTACATGTAAAACAATCTTGACATATCTCTTTTCATGATTCAGAAAAGATTTTCAATTCTCTTTTTACATGCAGATAGTCAGCATATATTCTGTTGTGTCCTGAACAAGACCATAAAGGCTGCGGAAGGTTGCTGACAACTGTAAGACGGCAGCTACTGCTGGTGACTGACAGTCCCATCTCCCGAATGAGCATTGTCTTCCGAGTCAGGAATGTCCAGAGCTTGAACATTGTCTCTATTAGCCTTACCAACATCCATCCACCATTCCGAGGAGCTCCTGCTGCTGCTGCTGCAAAAAAATAATAATCTCGCAAGGACTTTGCAATATTAAATCAATCGAATTTTAGGACATAATCATTACTTATTATAACTAACCGACTCAAACAGAACTGGCAAAAATGCGGAACCATTTCAGAACGTCCTGGTTGATAGCCTTGACCCTGACACTGACCCAGATATGGGTCTTCCCTGAGGCGGAAGCAGCAGCCGAGTTGAGCCGCGTCAAAAGGTTCTTGGGCAAGAACTGCGGTCTGCTCGCAGACTTCTTATCTCCCCTGTGTAGGCCGGCCATTTCCGGACCCTGCTGTACGTTGTTCTCCCTAGTGGACATCTGTCGGACGTCATGCTCTGGAGATTTCGACGTCCTCACCACGCAGTCCCTGCATAACCTTCTCCGAGATCAAGCCTTGTGCAGCCAGATCAAGACAGGAGGAATGCGACTATGCCAGGGCTCGGACTCGAAACGATGCAAGGCTCTGAAATGCTTCATGAATCTTGTTTGCTTTCAGGGACATAGTAAGTACACCAAATATACAGTAAACCCTCGATATTAGGTACTCCCCTGGTGCATGGGACATGTATACTTATTTTTGAAATATACTCAATTTCGGTTTTACGGTAATAATGAAATGATAAAATAATAATGAATGCATGTAGGCGAAAATCACATTTAGTAATAGGGTATATTTATTAAATGAGTTCTTAATATCGAGGTTCTGTCGTATAAGGTTTGATCCTGTTGCTGGCCTGTTAGGATATGCATATGTAATGGCCATCACCATCATCACCACTACTATAGTTATCACTACCGCCATCACTGCCATTAATATGTCCTCTACCATCAGCTCTACAATTACAACCACCACCACAGCCAATACCACTATCACCACAATCACAACAAACACCATCACCACCATCATATGTACAAGGGCGACCTTCAATACAGTGTACTATCATTTTCAACATTACTACCATTACCCCTGCCACCCAACCATCACTACCACAAAAGGTAAGTCAAGTGATGCTGTCACTCAGCCAGTGCTGAGCTTTCAGCGATATGAAATAGATGCCCTCTTTTACCTCGATACCTTGATAAGCAGCCTTGCACTTTATCTACATGCATTCACTTGCAGCCATAGACTTACCTCACTAAGTACTTTAACCCTTATCATGATGGCATATTAGGGCCAGTGTGACCACCAGTAATTAAAGCTAGGTATGCTGGCGCTTCACCAGTAATAGACATCGGGGCAAACTACACATCGAGAACCACAACATTGTGCGTTTATCATCATTGGTTTTACGAATAAAAACATGATGTCATGCGGTGATTAGTAGGGGCTCGAGACTGGAACACACGAAATCGTTGCGATGATGGCTGTAAGGGTTAGCCTATGATCAATCCTCCATTCACCCCAGCAATGATGTAGACGGCTGTCGAACTAAGCCTATATAGTATGTCTCTTTCGGTGAGCTAAAGCTGAAGACCTCTTCGATGTGTCGCCCTTGGCGTCACACGTTCCCCAACACCCATTACTCCGACTAATAATGGTGGCAAATGGATAGATATATCAATATTAGCTATCGGCATAAACATGTTCCTTCTGCCTGCTTTTTGACATTATCGGTGTCTTTGATAAAGGTTATAATGTTTTATCCAAGTGGTCAGTGAGTAAATGAGAGATTGAGTTAGCGAAATTCTTGATCGAGGACTGGTTTCATAAATGGGTTGATTTATTTCGTAATCTTAGTATGACATGTTTTCACCAGCCTAGGTCAGCAAATTCTCATTTGGGACCTACACGAATTTTCCCAGCATTAAGGGGCCAGCAATAATATAGCCAATCTAATGAATTTCCATGAACGTCAGAATGCAGGATCCAGAACTAATGCCCCTGTTGTGCCTGAGATGTCACTTTGCGATACCAACACAGTATACTCTTTGATGTGTTTGAGATGTCACTTTGCTATGCCAACATAATTTATGTGTGATGAGTTTGCCATGTCACTTTGCGATGCCAACTTAATATTCTTTGTGATGTGTTTGACATGTCACTTTGCTACGCCAACATAATTTACTTGTGGTGTGTTTGACATGTCACTTTGCGATGCCAACTTGACATTCTTTGTGATGTGTTTGACATGTCACTTTGCTATGCCAACATAATTTATTTGTGATGTGTTTGACTGTTACTTTGCGATGCCAACTTAATATTCTTTGTGATGTGTTTGACATGTCACTTTGCGATGCCAACATAATTAAATTTACTTGTGATGTGTTTGAGATGTCCCTTTGCGATGCCTACATAGTATACTTATATTTATACGACGTGCACACATCACAGAAGGGCCATATTTAGCCTCCCTGGCAAGCTCGCCCTTATGGGTCCCATGCAGCAACCCTCTGTGGACATGCTGGCATGTTGCTATGCTGGCTTTGTTACAAGACTAAGCACGAAGGGTACATTTCGAGCTAGTACGATATACATTATTGACGTCATGTACGAGCAACGTACAGATTATGCAATTTTTCATGCTCTCATATTGCTCTCGTACCTAAATATATATATATATATATATATATATATATATATATATATATATATATATATATATA
>JAWQUT010000499.1:178294-202789 GCA_033807755.1 Ellobium chinense
TTATTATTATTATTATGATTATTATTATTATGATTATTATTATTATGATTATTATTATTATTGTTATTAGTAGTAGTAGTAGTAGTAGTATCATCATGAAGAGAACGCGGTCATAGAGATCATATGATATTAAAGAAATAATAATAACAACCATAGCAATAATGACAATAACAACGGCAGCAGTATGTAGCAGCAGCAGCAGCAGCAGCAATACCACAACAACAACAACGACAACAACGACAACAACAACAACAACAACAGGAACATTAACTACATCAGTAGAGACAACATCAGTAGTAATAACAACATCAGTAGCAGCAGCAGCAGTAACAACAATAGCAATAGCTGCAGCGGCAACAATAAAAACAACAGCATAACAAAGCAGCAATAGTAACAACAACAACAACAACAACAACAACAACAACAACAACAACAACAACAACAATAACAACAGTAATAAAATATCACATCCTCAATGACACACAGCATTTCCAAACATTGCGCAATGTAAATTTGGTACAGGATGTCCTGTGGCCTAATGCATAATTTTTTACGTTATTTATCGTATTGCGGTAACCACGGGGAACTCCCAAAACATTTGGAAATGTTCAGGGGAGTTAATTCAACGTGTGGATTATGCATGCGGTCATTGGTTTCCAAAATCGGGGGATGGGTTGGGANGGGGGGGGGGGGGGGCGTGCGTCCAACATGAATGGTCTCTCTGCTCTCTCTTTCTCTCTCTCTCTCTCTCTCTATCGCTCTCTCTTTCTCTCTCTCTCTCTCTCTCTCTCTCTCTCTCTCTCTCTCTCTCTCTCCCTCTTCACTCTGCCTAAGCTGTGGGAAGTAGCCATTCATCCTCTACGGGTGAAAAGGGAGGATGTGCTTAAGTAACGTCCTCCCATCTTCTCCCACAAGAAGAATTTCTACATCCGCCTCTGGTCTCATAATGCCCTCTTGACAATGATAATATATTCAGCATGTTGTCCCCCATTGTCCCCGGTGCAGCGCCTGGCTACCCTCCTCACTACCTGTCTTGAAGAACACGGATATCCGGCTGTCTAGCATTGTTAAAGTACGGTTCAGTGCACATAATACATAGAGGCAGTTATGAAACATCGCGGCGAGTTAAAAGCCACTTCGTCAAAAAGAAATCCTGGTCAGGTTTAATGGGACGTCCATAAAACCATTGTGTGTGTGTGTGTGTGTGTGTGTGTGTGTGTGTGTGTGTGTGTGTGTGTGTATGCTGTGTTGCACTTTCACCCATCCGACCCGTTGGCAGTAGGATAGGGCATGCCCTTCTCGATCGAGACGTAGTGGGTTCAAAACCCCAGCCGGGTCATACCTAAGACTTTAAAATCGGTAATTTATCTATCTTTCTCTGTTTCTTTCTTTCTTTCTCTTTCTCTCTCTCTCTCTTTCTCGCTCTATCTCTCTCTCACTCTCTCTCTCTGTCTCTGTAATCATGAGTGGACTACTGTTTGCTGCCTATGCAGATAAAAATGAAATTGTAGGGACACAAGTCGTGTTACCTATAAGTTAAAATTCTCTTATCCATGAAATGTAGCAATAAACCTGAGGACATTGATTTGAATCTATACACAGTAGAAGTATTATTAAAGAAATCTGTAACCTGAAATCAAATTATGTCATTGCCCTTGCTATACATTACCCCTCCCCTCCCCCCATCTCTCTCTCTCTCTCTCTCTCTCTCTCTCTCTCTCTCTCTATCTATCTATCTCTCTCTCTCAACCCTTCGCCATCCTACTGGAATATTTGATATCTGATCTTCTACACAGAAGCTCCATTGACCACTAAAACTGTCTGAGGCAAATTTCTATAGAGACTTTGTGGTCAGTATGACAAATCACTGGGGTGGTACCTTGACAGATCTCCAGATTTGCCAGCTGAGAGTTTTGATTGTTCCGTATAAGCTCCAGCTATTCCAAACTGATTTTTGGTTGGCCTCCTGTTAATGGTCATGGAATTACAAGCAGGTTCAAGATGACTTGCGTCTGCAGACAGAAGGTCAGCCGGCCTATTGCGCAGGTGGGGAAAAAGCAATCAACGGTGTTTACATGAACTTGAGCGAGGCCGTGTGAGTGTAGGTTACCGGTAGCCTAGACTAGTCTAGTCTACATTTCTAAATTATCAGGAAGATCGATTTCTAAGTGTGCAGTCTTGTTGCACAGTCACTGTGTTAATCAAACTGATCCACAATCCCACATTTGTCGGTAATTGCTGAGGNGTTCAAGATGACTTGCGTCTGCAGACAGAAGGTCAACCGGCCTATTGCGCATGTACGGAAAAAGCAATCAGCGGTGTTTACATGAACTCGAGCGAGGCCGTGTGAGTGTAGGTTACCGGTAGCCTAGACCAGTCTGGTCTACATCTCTAAATTATCAGAAAATTCGATTTCTAAGTGTGGAGTCTTGTTGCACAGTCACTGTGTTAATCAAACAGATCCACAATCCCACATTTGTCGGTAATTGCTGAGACTATATTCACAGCTGACCCAACATTTATTACGCGCTGTCTATCTTATTCTTTCGATATTTTATGTCTGAGTCGTTTTCCAATGTAAACACAGCTGATTGCTGTTTCCGCACATGCGCATTAGGTCGACTGACCTTCTGTCTACAGACGCAAGTTTCAAGATGTGAGTTCTTAAAAAAAAAAAAAAATGTCGGGATGTGACGAAGCAGCCTATTATAAGACAAGAGGGCTTCGTCAAACATTGACTGACCGACTCACTGATCTGTGACGAACCGGCCTCTCGCGCTAAGCCAGTTCGTCAAGAAACAGTAGTATTTAAACCCGAGATAAACCATTATGGTCAACTGCGTTTTTACAAAAACTAACACGAATTTCACCACATCGTTTATTGGGTAGATAGATATAGATATGCTGATTTAAATTCTTTTAAAAAAACGAAAATGCTATTTTTAGCGATAAGCCGGTTCGTCACGAAAGCGGCGATATTTTTGGAAAAAAAATAAATGAAAGAAAAATAGGACTTTTATTGATCTCGTAGGGAAATCGATTTACAATGCCTCATAATAAACAAACTCATAGAACAGTGTATATCATATATGTAAATACAGAATAATATTATTACATATGAAACATAGCAAAGTCATTGGTGGTTGTCCTCCTGGAAGCGCCTTGGTCCCCCCAAATCTAAAGCCAGATACTCATATATACCTAAGTCGAGTAGAGAAAGGGGAGAAAAGTGTCTTCCCCAAGGACACCACAACGTAAACCGCCCGGCCCGCTAGTCGAACACACAAAAAAAACTTAAACTTGACAGTCTTCAGTTTCTGAATACGACTCACAAATCATATGGCCAATCTGCCTCCCAATTTCACTATTGCGCACTAGACTGGTCAAGATATCTCTACTGCTTTTCATGTAAAGACATATTATGTGTAAGCTTGTCAGACACTTGGAACTAGGAAGCAGGTAAAACATCTCTTGACACAAGGCCGCGACCATCCCTTCGTGCTTCCCACCCCACTTCCAAAAGAGTTGTAATAGAAGCCTCCTACCCCATAGTAGCATTAAAATCCATTCCACTAAATCACAACTTCGTGGAAGACAAAACAAAAATGGTGTCATTAAAACGGGTTGCGATTATCCAGAGAGTTTCATGAGTATAAAGCTATAATGATATTACTTGGAAAATGTTATGAAAGTGCAGAGGTTACAATTATGTGGAACGAGGCAGATGTGCCGAAAAGAATTAAGGGGCTATTTCATTCATCGTCTTTACCAGTTCTACTCAGTTCAATAAATTCATTAACAGAATTCAGTTCAAAAGACCTTAAAAACATACGAACAGCTACGTATGGCCTCTTCTAATTCTACCTCTCATTTTAAAAACACTGCATGCTATCTTTTGGCCTAGGCTCGTTACAAACAAGCAAACAAACAAACAAACCAACCAACCAACCAATTAACCAACCAACCAACCAACCAACCAACCAACCAACCAACCAACCAACCAACCAACCAACCAACCAACCAACCAATAAACAAACAAACAAACAAACATATAAACACAAACAAGCACACAAACACACAAACAAACAAACAAACAAGCAAGCATNTGTACTGTAAGTCTGCCAAAACCTGCACCGGTATTGCAACACAGCTCTGTGCGAACGCTGTTTTAACACACACACACACACACACACACACACACACACACACACACACACACACACACGCAGAAACACAAACACACAATTAACAACTGAAAAGATATTAAGACTGTTAAACGCATGCCTCTGCAATGGAAAAGCTAACAGCAAAACCGGATATTTGCCATTAAGACCACAGTTTTATTTTTCACATTAATTTTGGTTTGGTAATAATAGGTAGTGGAATGTGTTTAAGGAAAGATGGAGAGTGGGCAGGAGGGGGTGAGGTTGAACGTGCCATGGACGAATATAAATGTGAATGATCAAATAGTGGGTTGCGAAAGTTACAACTGAAACTGATCATGTTAGACAGAAGGAGTGGGAGAACGTGACGGAGGAAGAGAGAGGGAAAGAGAGAGGGTGAGACAGAGAAATTCGGGAAGGGGTAAGGATTGAAGTTCCGCAGAGAAACACTTTATCGGGGCCTCGAAAAGTCCTCTAGATATTGCCTCTTTCTTTACCCATCAGGTATAGTAATGATAATAATGTTAATAATTATAGTAATAACCAGGGTCGTAGCGAGGGTGATATTTTTGGTAATCTAGCACCTACATCCAACCAGCTGTCTGAAGCCGTACATGGCCGACTTGGATTAAGATTACGCATAAAAGACAATTACTACGAACTGCCTTGGTACTGGATATGCATGGATATTATGATTGGCATCAACCATTCTGCATACATTAGAGCTTAAGGAATGACAGTTAAATGGGTGCAGTTTTGGGATCGTCCTTTATTAGATGTTCATTGTTCCAATTACGACAGAAACCCTGTCATTGAAATACCATACATATAAATACTTCTTGCATGGAAAATCAGTTTTGAGCTAAAGTTCCCTGAAGCCAACACGAGCCAAAGAGCCAGTCAGATAGAGTATCTGGGAACCAATGGCTTTTTTAAAAAAAGACAAAAATCTGGTATTTGGCTCCAAAAGAGCTAAGTCTGGCAGTCCTGAGAAAACCCAAGAAACAGCTCAGAGGAAAAGAGTCTCGCCGCTCTTGTGCAAAAAGAAAATAATAATAGTCATCACAGCGGGTAATCTAGATTCCCCTTAGATTACTGGCCACCTTTTAAAAAATAGTTTCTCTTGTAACACAGCCCTCGATACAATACACTGTGCATATGGGAGCGCTGAATCTGTGGAACAGTGTATAGGCCTTCAGATTATCGGCGAGTATAACTAGCTAACCGTGACAAGGTCGTATTGTCAATGCTTGTTAATGGCTTGCAGGTGAAATAGTATAAATGTGATGTTTGAAAATTTTACAAAACATTTCAGATTAGTTAAATTATATTGGATAAATGCGACAATATATCGGTAATCTCAGATTCATAGATTACATGGATGCTACGCCCCTGGTAATAACAAATACAATAATCATTTATGATAATATAATATTATTTATAATAATGAGGATTAGAAATCTCCTACCCAGGCCGGTGTATACTCATGCGATTTCATATTATTATCCCCCCAGCCTACCATATCACTTTTCTCAATTCTCTGGGGAGCATACATTACCGCTACCATCCCCAGGCGCTGATCATCAGCATTTTGACAATATCTTTCGCTGTCTATAACTAGATACCCGTTTTAAAGAGGGCTGGACCAAGCCCAATAATATATAAGTGAAATGTTTTCCCAAGGCGGTTAAAGTATGACCATAACATTCCTCAATTCCGAACTCTTACCAATAGGTCACGCAGCTACAGTGTTATGTAGTGGGAGATTTCATAATTCAACATGTATGCAGAGGCTACGCTATTAAAAAAAAACTGATCAAGTTCTCAGTATTAAACTCACTCTGATCAATGACTATAAACAAGTAACTAACTTCAATGGCCTGTAATCTCTGAATAATATAAGTGAAATGCTTTCCCAAGGCGCTTCCAGTATGACCATAACATTCCTTATTTCAGAACTGTTACCAATAGGTCACGCTGCTTCGGTGTTACGTGGTGGGAGAGATAGGAGGTTAGGGTCACCGAGCCCATCCTGACCTGGTCAGATTAGACACGTGACAACAATCACATAAAACATAAAATATTATCAACATAAAGGTCAGTGGAGCAATGTGGCCAAATGATTACTACGTTGAACTTAAGATCGAAACGTCGTGGGTTCGGTTCCCATCATAACCATGTTATGAGTGCCTGTAGGCGGTGAATGTTACAGTTCTTCTTTCAATGCTAGTGATTTCTTCGTGTTCTTCTTTGTTCCGTCTATCATGCGATGATACCAGACGGGGTCCGAAACTGTGCCGTGCCGTTCTCTGCAGTTCTACTAAGGCACCATCATAGTATAATGGCACTGTTACTTATAATGAATGCCTTAAAATGGCAGAGATATACTCCCACTGATTAGAGAGTGTTTTCTTTCTGGAACAGCAAAGCATTTTGTGAAATATGGTTTATTAAGGAAGAGATATCCCATCCCAGCTACGCAGATACCGATCGCACACGCAGACAGAGGACTGTTTGTCGTCCTTCTCACTTGTTTGTCGCCCTTCTCACGAAAGGGAGGAAGAANGGGGGGGGGGGGGGGGGGGGGGGATGTGTGCGACATTTGCTATTTTCTCAGGACAGCGGTTTCCACTTTCAATGAGAATAAGAATTGATTACACACGTCCAATCAGTAAGTTTACAATCTCCGAAACTTTTAGAGCTATCGATACGTCACTTGGTGAGAACTTTGGTCTCTCTTTGGGCTTTTGGAAAGCAGTCTCGGCTCAAATCACCCAAAATGTCGCATATCACCCCTTAGTGAGATGGGTGATGCACTGACTGTATTGAGCCCAGCTGAGCTGAAATTAACTACCTTTTAACTATCATCATTTCTCGCCTGCTCAGCCTCATGCGACGAGGAATCTACGGAGATTATAATAGAAGTGGCCGCTTTCACTGTCCATCATCAGTCGAGGGCGTTTGCCCTTCCGGAACAGGCAGCCTGTGAAGCCACCAACTTGGTAGAGTTTAAAGCCGACAACGTTCAGACTTGTCCACCTCCCGATGAAATCAAGGTAAGGACGGACGGACGGACGGACGGAAGGACAGTGAAGTTGTTAAAAAAAATAAAAAAGGTTGTACCTAATTCGATAAGTTCAAAATATTTTCAAACCTAACCTTATGACCACCTGTCTAAAGCGGCCACCAGGCCATAACAAACGGCTTTGTAGAACCCCCCGGAATAAATCACTATATAAATGCACTGTGTATAACGACCACCTGCTAGTACGGCCGCGGGAACGAAATTTTCGGTTTGAATCGAACAACGCCTTATGGTTACAGAAGCATAATCCCATTTGCCTCTTTGAGCCAATAAACTGTTTTCTCTACTGTCACTCACAAGAATTTCCATCATCTCTAAGTCTTCTTTAATAGTTTGCAGAATTCAATGACATATTTATTAAAAATGATGTTTAAAATAAAGTAGTTTGTCTTTTATTTCGTTTTCGAGCTACGAACCGATACATCGAAAGATGTAAACAAGGTAACTAGTTTCCTTAACAACAAGTGCGCCGTACAGAATGCCACACCGAAACCACAGTAATCACCCAAACCTTACAATTTAATTTACAAAATCAGGAGAGAATGTAAACCAGTTTTCAGGTAGGTTCACAAATCAAGAGCCCATTACCCATAATCTGTCCAAATGACAGATATTTTACTGTCTTCCTAACACATATGACAACATGCTTATATTTTCATCCAATTAGAAGTCTGGAAATTTATGTAACAGTCACTTCAATGCACAAAGTCACACCAGCAAAAGCATGCATTATCGATTACTACAAGACAAAAGTTTCAAAATATAGGTCAGATGTATTAGATGTGGTTCCGATACAAAGTTGGCAGGAGAGTCAGTGTCACAAGACTTAACATCCAAGAAATGAGAATGTGATTTGCTAAACCTCTTACCAAATATTAATTTTTGTTTTCACTGTTTATATATCGACCACCCGCCTATTATATGATGGCCATAGACTATATACCCGGCTCTTTGTTATCGACAAGTTCACAGAAATGACCAAAGAAGAAAAGAAAAAGTCATTTAAGATATATGTACACAGAACAGTATCTTGGGCCTTATGTGGATCCTGTTAGTTTTGTTAGTAAAAGACGACAAGACAAAAAGGCCGCCCCTATAAAAACATAAACGAAAGAAAATATGTTATACGATTAGGGAGGCACAGTCATCCTTGTTCTGGCTCCTCCACCCCTTAAAAGAAAGAAAAACCTGACTAGTAACTGCTACTCAATAAATGACATAAATACTAGGGAACTTTGTCCCCNAGACAAAAGGGCTGCGCTCCGCCAATGATCATGGATTGTTCGTATACTCCTCAGTCCTGTGAAAACGATCTGGAGTACCGCACTGTTGACGGGCACTGCAACAATCTGGAATTTCCTGACCGGGGGAAATCTTTCACGCCTGTGAAACGCCTCTTCACCCCACCTGCCTACCAGGACGGTAAGCTACCAAGATTTTGGGTCTGGAGTTCATTAAAGGGACAAGGATAGATATTTGCTTTACAGTCTAAAAAAATCCACGTAATTGGTTTAAAAACTGTAAGCCCCGTAAATTTTCCTTCTGCCTGACCATTTCTGAGAATACACTACTTGGATATCAGGGTTTTCATCTTGCATGCGCCTCCATTATGCGAGCTGCGTGACGTCATATGGCGAGAAAAGCTTTGGTCCAGTCACTTTGCTCATGAGTCTACACCAATCGTCTGTTAGCCTGTCTCGCTTTTTGACGTCACGCAGTACAAGTAATGGCAGCGTATGCAGGGTGAAAATCCCGACATTCCAGCGATGTTTTCCCAGAAACCGTAGAGCGAAAGGATAAAATTAAGTATGCGCTGTTTTAAATTCATGAGGAATAATGTGGTTAGACTGTGAAGTAAATAACTACCCCTGTCCCCTTAAAAGAACTTGAATATAATGCCGGGTCCGGGTGTTTTGAGTTTGCCTCCGTATGCTGTTTTCTGTAGTGTCCATAACACTTGCCAAGAACTTCTTGCATTCTCTCTCCATAGTAACCTCAATCTTTGTGAGGTCTTTGCTGGCGCGATAAATCTCTACCCACCCCACTCCCCTTAAAGGGGGGTTCACATGGTGTCACTTTTCGTTCGTATTTCGATTGTAAATTAGTAGAAACAACCAACATGCTCACACGAATCCAAAAATGATTGAAAAAAAACCAACAACTCCAGCTTTGCATTTAAAGGGCAAAATCGTGCATTAGCTATGGCTCCATGAGGAAGCACTGTATAGATCGTGTAGAGTAACCGACACATTGAAAATACATCGCCAGAAATAAAACACATTTCTGTTTAAGCTTATTATCTTGCAATGTTATTGAAACCTTGTTCTTCATGAGTCCCAAAGTTCCTCTGATAAAACGATGAATTGCTCTGTCACGTCGCCGCCATTGTTTCTGATTTTGTCACGTGATCGCTCTATCCATTCCAAAGACGAATTTAAAAAAATAGAACCAGCCCTAGTCCCTCTCAGGAGGCAGAATACGAACGAAACTAAGAACGAAAATTTGGAACACTCTTTTTGATTCCACTACACACAAAAAGTGGAACTGTGTGAGCCCCTCTTTAAGAGGTTTTTCAGTATCGCAGACTAATATAAGGGCNCCAAGTATTTTTACCTAAAGTAACTATTTATCTTACCTTTTTACTATTTAGATCTAAGGCGGATTGCACAATGCTGTTTAATCTTGCGCACCAGCAGTAACTATGGGAAATATCATTGATGTTTTGGGGGCTTTCCCGTAGTTATATCTAGCGCCTAAAATTAATGATGGGCACGATTCGAATCCATTTTCGAATCTATCGAATTCTCTTACCCTGGACTTGAAAGCAGATTCGAGTAATAAAACTGGTTCGGATTAGAGTCCTTCGGTTCACAGGAAAAGAGAAAAAAAAAGGTTCAGTTTACAAGAAATCCTTAATTCATGTGAAAGTTTGGGCTTCTGTCCAAATATGCAGACGTAACCTATTAATTTAGCTTTATCTAATATGAAAATACATTATCAAATATCCCGCTTAAAATCCAAAGGCAATTTTTTTGTCATTTTAAGAACACGAGGACAAAGTCCACAAATCCTTCCTCATCTCTGCTAGGGATTCCACTCTAGAGTCTATCGAATACTAGCTCTGGATTTATATATTGTGGGATTCGAGTCGGTCCAACACTACTTAATATTAGACAGCATTGTGCAAACGGCCCTTCGTGGTTGAATCATACGTACGCTGAGAGTGTCTCATGAGTGTCCTAATACGAGAGTTAGTCTCCCCTACACGTGGTATGCTGCTCATATCATTTTAAAAGATCAAAGTCTCGCTAAATTATATATTTATTTTCCAATATGCTGGGCTATGTTTGTTTGGTCCCTGCTATATATACAAAATGGGAGGCCACACCCCTTCCTTAGCAAAGAAAGTATCAGTCTCTAGGCAAGCTACGAGGCTGTGATTAATGCGGAAGAGATAGGAAACAATGCACTGTCTTGCGAGTGGTGTTTGTCATACTTATATATTTGCCTCATCCATTGGCACACAGATCACCGTTGATTTTTGCCGCATTCCCCGCCGACATTAAGCCTTTGATAACATGTTCCACTAACACACTTGAAACCGTAGGTGGTTGCCGCCATGTTGCCAAGCTCTTTTTTCCGGTTTTGTGCAAAATTCGACCCAGTTTTAAGAAACCACTTGTAGGTTTGCACCCTTCCTCATTGTGACTGGCGTGCAACGACCAAAAGCGTATCCCCCGCATAGAACTGCTCACAAAATACAAGGAAAGGGTGTGTGGCTTGTCATTTTGTCGGAATGCAGACACCAAACAGACGCAGACCCTGCTGAAGTGTATTAGTCCGCTAAGCACTGCCACGTCTTCTTCCCTCAGGAGTAAATACACCACGGTCACTTGGGGAATTCGGACAGCCTTTGAAGAGCCCTCGTACCATCAGTCGCACGGTGTGCCCAGAGGAGAGCGACCTAACGGATCTGAGTGTGATGGTGATGGCCTTTGGGCAGTTCATTGATCACGACTTCACAGGGTTCCCTGTAATCCAGAGTGAGTAGAACATTTACAGAAACATTAAGGAGAGACAATACCTTTTTCCAGAGATTGTAACGCTATAACATGGTGTGCAAATGATCACCATGAATGCAGTAGATTCCTTTGCAAACTTGCACACCAAAGTGCTGAATGGTGCATTTTTCTTCCTTAAGGGTGATGATCTTAGGACAACTTTCATTTGCAATGACCGCAGTTGTTCGGCATCAGATTTCACCTACGTTTCTTAGACAGCTTTATGCATGATCGTGTGGAGGCGTTTGCTGATGTTCTGTCTAAATATAAAGTTATTCTATTTCATATTAAAGGGTGTTGCCAGTTTCTGATAATTCTGCGTCAAGAAAGAGATTTCAAGCAAAGCCTCCATAGGATCATGCATAAAGAAATCCAAGATGCGTGGATAAAAGCTTGTGTCAAATAACTGGTGCCATGGCGCCATCGCTATTGACAGTTGTTCTAAGATCATCACCTCTGAGGGAGAATAATGCACCATTCAGCACTTTGGCGTGTAATATTGCACATAAATCCAGTGTACTAATGGAAATACGTTTCACACCATGGTATGTTCATAACAGTCTCTAGTACAGGGTAGTGTCTCTCCTTACGGGGCTAAGAGCTACCCTTCAATTTTTTTTTAGATTACAATGCGATACTATGATGCGCACTGTCCTTTCCTAATTCAGTACACGTTTGCATGTAAAATTGTGAACCAAGGTGCTAAATAGTGCATTTTATTTTCTAATGTGGATGTTGACCGTAGGAAAGATTTATCTCAAATTGTAGTCGTTTCCTCACCACCAAATTTCATACATACTTATGAGACACATTAATGCACATAGTAACAGAGAGGTTAGCAACAGAAAAACACGCACGATTTAGCACTTAGATTCGCAATATTGCAAGCAAATTTTCCTTAATTAGAATAGGGCAGTGGATACCATAGTAATGTATTGTAATCTACAATGGAAGGGTAGACCACAATACTAATTCTTATGTTGAAACAATAACTGTATCTCGAGATAGATATGTCCTAACGGCAATATCTGCCATAGAAAAAGACGCACAATGTTAATATATTAAATGTTTTTTGTTGTTGTTTTTTTTCTGCTAGAATCGAAACTTTTCCATGAACATGAAAGTTGTATCTTATCTTATCTTACCTTACCTTACCTTACCTCATCTCATCTCATCTCATCTCATCTCATCTCATCTCATCTTATCTTATCTTATCTTATCTTATCTTATCTTATCTTATCTTATCAGTAACGTCATAATCCCTACGTCTTTATATGAACCAAATTTCGTCATGCACATTCCACATTTGCCTAAATTAACTTTTGAGGTTTTTGAGAAATTTAGCCCTCTCAACCTCTTGTTCAAGGCAAAACAACCGCGGCAGATGTGGTTTAGCATGTCAAATTGAGAAATAATAATGAGTCAAAGTTCTACATTTGTTTTAATAGGAAAGAGAAAATACATGAGAAGATAACTTAAAATCATCAAAAGAAACTGAGATGAATAAACCGATCCTGTACCTGAGTTGTCACCCTTGGTCTAACTTTTTGAGGACAATCTGCTGTCGAATTGGTAGCATTAAATCAGTTCGCAAGACCGCTATCGTCGACTGAGACACGTTAAAGTGTGCTGTAACATGAGCATGCCTGTAAACGACCAATAGCCTGTGTGCCGTATGCATAATCCTTACGGTAGTTAACGTACTGCAGTAACCACGGGAAACTCCCAAAACATCAGTAGTGTTCACAGTGGTTAATACAATACGTTAACTAACGTATGGATTATGTATACGGTCACAGGTCTCTTCATTGCTGAGTTAAACGGAACCTTGCGATTTTAACAAAACTAAAGACCGCCGGAATGCTCTGATCGTCTCATTTTATACCCTGCCTGCCTTAGTACTCACTCACATGCAAAATTTCGTGAAGTTGCCGTGAGTGGTCACCGCGTCATGAACTGTTTCATAACCATTTCAGGTTCATTTTGAACTTGCTCATGTGTGGTCATTTTTAGAGTAAAGGGCACACAACTCTCTGACAGTGTTTACTGTTCATCAGATGTAAAGACCAATCCATAACGCATTTTCCCATTTTTTCATATCCTATTAAAAAATTGAGTGGTATTAGTATAAAAAAAATTACGTTTCTTTTTTTGGATAGTATAAATGCGATGAACGAATTCCCTACAATACAAAAGCACGCTGGAAAAAAAACCACATAATCAGTTGAACAAGGTGTGAAAAGACTGTAAATTCCATCACATTTATCAGCCAGATGTCATCCGTGTTTTAGCCAAACAAAGAAAAGCTAGTGCATGGAATCGCACCAACAAATCAGATTTTACTGTAAATGGAAATTAAAATGATTTCTTAACAGGTCTTTTGCGCTGATGCATTTGTAAGTTGAAAGCAGATCTACACTCCGTGATACATCCTATTAAACATCTATAGAAATCCACCATCTTGGATTTTAAGGTTACTTCCGTACGCACCCCTAAATTTAAATTGTCCTTCTACTTTCTCTTTATGCATTCTACGTTAGTGTACGTGTGCGCGTTGGTGTGTGGTTGTATGGTGGAGGGAGGGTAGGAGATAAGAAAGATATTTTGGTTCGTTAGATGTTTCTTCCTATTTCTGCCGAAATCCGATGCTGTTGCTCTCTAGATTTCCTCCTTCATTCTCTTTCTTCCCCCATCCCCTGGAAAACTGTTTTTTTAAAATTCCCATCATGTTCCTAATGCAGTTCACCTATAAGTGGGATTTCATATTGGCTGGAACATGTCATTAGCAATGAGAGCGATCGGATTTTGATTTTCATCCGTGCGCGTCAACAAAAAGTTTGTCGCCCTCTAACTACACAGGAATAAATCAAATTAACCAAACAAAAAAAAATGTTTCAGTTATGCCCCACTTTCAGTGTTTAGTAGTAATCTTATTCAAAATGTAAATTGTAATGTGTTAAAGTTATACGGGCTCTCTATTTATGCTAAACTGGAGTTGGGGTCGAACCTGTTGAACTAATTCGAACCTGTTGAACTAATTATAGTTGAAAACAATGTCCCAATTCACAAGCTTATTGTGGGCCTACACTCAAACCATACAAAACGAAATAATTAAACTATAAGAAAAAACAAACCGTGCCAACTTTTCTACTCTCACCGTGGGCGACTTTAAAAAAAAATGAAATCTAGACCGCGCTTGTTGGGATCTTGCAATTTGACAAAATAGGAAGGCAAACTCCTTCCTTGGCAAAAAGGAAGTATCAGTCCCTAGGCAAACCAAGATGGCTGCGACTGATGCGGAAGCGACAGGAAACAAAGCACTGACTTGGGAGTAGTGTTTCCTATAATTATTTATATCTTTGCCTCTTTCATTAGCATATATACACCACCGTTGATTCTTGCCACATCCTATTCCGACATAAGGCGGCGGATCAGATGTTCCATTAACAAAATCTGAAACGGTAGATAAACTGCCGCCATGTTGCCGGGCTTTTTCCTCGGTTTTGTACAAAAATTGACACATTAAACCTCTAGTAGGTGTACACCCCTTCTTCACTATGACTGCCGCGCACCAACCAAAAACGCACCCTTTGCCAAGGACAGTCCACAGAATACAAGGAAGGGATGTGGCTTCCCATTTTGTCAGATTGCAGGACCAAAGATAGTCAGCCCTGTTCGCCCACATGTAAATTCGCTCGCATTTGTGAGTAGATGATCGTTTGTTTCACACCCTAATCTACATGAAGACTATTTATTTTATCTCATCATTTTATTATCTAAAGAAAATGATACAAGTATCGTGTGTTGCGTCGCTGATTTGGAGTCTACTATGAAAGTGGAGAATGGGTGAGTGAAATCACAGTATGAAAAAAAAAAATCTACAGAAGCACCCATCCCTAAAATTGACGTCACTGACGGAAGCCACGTGTGCCCCCCTCCCACACCCCCACCCCCCCTTCTCACCCATTTGAACCGCGATGTCTTTCACTGGCATCAGGCTTGTCTTTAGCAGCCGTGCTTGTTGATTGCGCGTTTCTAAGTCCTCATCTCTGTGTTTTGAGAATATCGGTCTCCTGTGCATGGGTACTGCGTTTCGCGACATCCGGGGAAATAGTTATTAGAGCTTCTGTAGATTTCTTTTTTTTTTTTATTTTGTGAGTGAAATGTTATGTGTAGTTTACATTAAGGTAAGGACAGTTTTATTGATTAACAGAAGTATATGCACATGTATTGTCATTACTTAATATTTCTTTTTATAGAGCAGTGTGGCCAAACGGTTAAGACGGTGGACTCAAAATCTAAACGTCATGAGTTCTATTCCTGACCATGGTCATGTTGTAAGTGCCTTGGGAAAGCATTTCATTCACATTTTCGTCAGTCCACCCGTCTGGAAAATGGCTACCTGGCTATAGGCAGTGAAAGATATTGTCAGAATGTTAGTGATCAGCGCCTACAAATGGCAGCGGCACTGTATGCTCCCCAGGGAGCTGAGAAAGTCTTAGAGTAATCAGGCCTGCTGAGTAATAACAGTGTGAAGTCGTGTGAGCGGGCATTAGCCTGGATATGAGACTCATAAACCGCATTATTATTATTATTATTATTATTATAATGGTTATTATTAATTCAGATTCAGACTTCACAAGTTTATTTCCATTGTAACGGTGTGACAAAATATGGACCTATATAGCCACCTTTGGGCTGTACATAAGCAGACAAATGGACAAATAACAGACAAATGAACAGATTAAAAAAAAATTACAATCAGATAGAGAGATCGACATATTAACATCCTAATAGTAATATATTTACGTAGGTCAAAGACGTGATTTCAAAGAAGTTAATGATGAAATTAATGGTTTGCGGCATTCGCTTTGGAATTCATGTAGGTTTTCAATATTCTTTTTTAAAAACTGGACAGAGAATGCTTCATGAAGATAGTATAGCTTGACAAAGTTCACTATGTTTTGCATTGTTTTGGGACATTTTGAATTAAATAGATTTTGTATTGCTATAGAGACAAATCATCATACATTACTGTGACCAGTAGCCGTTTGCATAATCGTTGCTTTCATTAAGGTATTGCGGTAACGACGTCAACCCCCCTCCCCCTCCCCCAGATCATGAATAGCGTTCACCGTAGTTCACGCATTTCGCAAAATGACACAAAGATTATGAATACGACCACAGGACGGAGTGTGAAATGCAGATAGCCTGTGGTATTGTCGGTTCGATTCTCTGATGCTAATACAGAGGTCTAACACACATTACTTTTATATCTAGAAGGCTCAGATTGTACCTAAAAACTTAAAATGGGATGCTTTATGTAGATCACAGGTCATATTACACATTTCTACATCTTGACACTGGCTGTCACCACTATCATTACCATTTCACACCACCATAACCATTGTCACTACCACCATTACTATCGTCACTACCACCATTACTATTGTCAACACCACCATTACTATTGTCACCACCACCATTTCCAGTGTCACCACCACCATAATCACTGTCAACACCATCATTACTATTGTCACCACCACCATTTCCAGTGTCACCACCATCATTGCTATTGTCACCACCACCATAACCATTGTCAACACCACCACTACTATTGTCACCACCACCATAATCACTGTCAACACCATCATTACTATTGTCACCACCACCATAACCATTGTCAACACCATCATTACTATTGTCACCACCACCATTTCCAGTGTCACCAACATCATTGCTATTGTCACCACCACCATAACCCTTATCAACACCACCATTACTATTGTCACCACCACCATTTCCAGTGTCACCACCACCATTATCATTGTCACCACCATCATTATTACAATAATCACGATCTCTTCTAGTAACATATAAACTAATACCTTAATCCAAGCCCATTCTTTCCTTCCCATCCCTCCATCTATCCTTCCTCCCCCCTCACCCTCCCCCACAACATACCCCCATCCCCTACACCAGTGGTCCTTGTTTTCCAATCTTGATAGACAACGAAGAAGATTTCTTCAGAGGGCGCGACTGCATGGAGTTCACTCGCTCAATGGCAGCCATGAATGGCAATGGCGGATTTATATGTAAATATCTATCGTGCCTTTAAGGAGAGGCACTACCATTTCCCAGAGGCTGTAATGTTGTGACCATTAGCGCTTTGGATTTCTATGCAAAGTGGCACATCAAAATGCTGAATGGTGCAGTTTGTCTCCTTCAAGGTTGTCATTTGCGATATCATCACTTGACTGACATCAGAATTAATCTATGTGTTTTAGATACCTTCATGCATGATCCTACGGAGGCTTTTCTGGATTTTCTGTCACAAAACAGTTACGAGGAACTGAAAAGACACTTTAATTTAAAATGAAATAACTTTATGTCTAAACAGAAAATCCAGAAAATCCCACATAGTATCAGGCTTGAAACTGTCTACAGAACATGTGCAAAATTATTTTGGTATGCTGTCTCAGAAGACACCTTTCTTCAGTTCATCGCCCTTATAGGGGAGAGAAATGCACCCTTGCGCACTTTCGTGTGCACTTTTCAATAGAAACTCCAGTGCATTCATGGTGATACTTTGCGCCCATATTTTCTATTTTACAATGCTTGGGAATAGACAGTGTCTCTCCTTAACAGGAGCTCTTTTTTGTTTCATCTCGTATATCAATACAATTCTCATCATCCACATCATGATGAACCCTATGGTCGTCTCTGTCGTCGTCGTCATCATCATCATTACCACCAAAGCACCATCACCAATGTGTATGTTACTTGTCTATATATTATACTGTATATTTATATGCTTATATACGCGTATAGTTATATATTTATCTATCTGAATGACATAAATACATATATATGTATATATAGTAACGATTATTATCATTATTATTTTATTATGATTATTATTATCACTATTACTATTATCACAGGCCCAATGACCAACCACAGACACAAACTGCCTCTTTAACAAAGTCACTTTCTGCCATGAGCTTCTAAGCCGTCATCCCCCTTCAAACACTACCGCCTTCTCCCCTATAGTCTCCCCTTACACCACCACCATCATAACTAACCCCATCATCATCACCACCAACAACATCATAATCACCACCAGCACCACTACATCCGCTACCACTTTACCGTCTTTTAGCACCACGGATACAGATAAACTCTTTGACACCGTTCATCGACGCCTCTACAGTGTACGGAAACAATAAAAGAGTCAACAACTTGCTTCGAGGAGAGGGAGGTAAGAATATCTTGACATGTCAAATACAGTGAATAAAGCCCTGCCACAAGTTCCAGTCACAGAAAATTGCCTGGCAAAATGGAAGTTTAAACGATTTCCTGGAAGATTTTGTTTGTCAGTAAAGTAGATCCGACCTTTTTTTCATGTCAGAGATAAAGCACAAAGTCTTACCATCTATTTTTTTCCCCGGATAGTTTTGACAGGCAGCTTTCTGTTTCAAACTGAATGACGTTTCCTGATAATTCAACTGCTAGAATATCATGTGAACTAGACTGATATTTTCAGATAATCTTTCACAAATACTTAGTGAACTTGACAGACGGTTTCTAATGACTTTAACAGTCGACCTACTGTTTGAACTTGGAATGACGTTTTCTGTTAATTTAAGGAGTCAAAATACTGTCGAAGTTGAGCGACGTTTTCTGACTTTTTTTTTTTTAAACAGCCAAAATATTGTTTGAACTTGATTGACATTTTCTGATAATTTTGACAGTCAGATTACTGTCTGAATTTAATTATCGCTATTTCAGGCAAGTTGTTGGTGTCGAAAAACAACATGCTGCCTCCGAGTAACAAGTCTGACTGTAAAATAGTGGACGAGAAAACAGACTACTGTTTGTTAACTGGTAAGTCTGTCTGCCAATTGTCTGTCGGTCCTTCCGTTCTTCTGACCTCCGCTTCTTTGTCTGTTCATTTGCTATCCCTGCACCGTTCATTAACTTTGTGTAAGTTTAAGGAGCAACGACAGAGAAATGATGCTTTGCGAGAGTTGAAGACAAGACCAACATTGGCCCAATACAAAATGCAGTTGCCTCTTACATGCGGCCACTTCTGCGCATCGGACTTTGCGCTGTGGTTACGTCTCTGGCATTACTGGCGAATATGAGGGTCACCCAGGGAATTCGGATCGGCCACGACACGACACGACACGACACGACACGGTAAACATGGTGTAGGCAGACCTCACTCCCTGTGTGCAGTGGCATCAATATAATATCGTGATTTGCCAGATCGGAGCTTTGTCCGATTTGGGAAAGGCATATGATAATACTGTATAGTCCTTAAAGTCATGCATAAATCTTAATCTCAACTGAAAGCTTACTTAGGCTGCGTACCAATGGCACCTCGTGCATCTTAGCCAAATATCACAAGACACTCTCTCCTAGAGCTTGGTTTAGGCTTAGGGATAGAAATAGAAAAGGCATCGCAAATGTGAGAGAGTTCCTAGACAGTGATAATGCCTAGAGACTGTTCCAAATGTGTTTGCATTTTCCTCCTTAATCCTACCCCTAACCCTGTCCCTGGACTAAACTCTAGGGGGGGGGGGGGAGGGAGGTAACCTGATATATTGCCTTTGAAATTTGCCGGCGTTCAAGGCTCGGCAGGAGTTCCATAGATGTCCGGTGCAAAAATTAAAACTTCTGTTCGGCCCCAACATCATTTATAATTATCCTCCCTCCTCCTCCTCCATCTCTTCAATTACAGGTGACCACAGAGTGCACGTATTTCTTGGGCTGGGTGTTCTTCACACCCTTTTCCACCGTGAACACAACAGACTGGTGGATGAACTAGCTAAAGTCAACCCACATTGGCAGGCCGACCCAGAGAAGTTGTACCAGGTAAGGATGGGTAAAACGTTCTTCTCCTTCTTCTTCTCCTTCTGCTTCTTCTTCTTCTTCTTCACCTTCTCCTTCTTCTTTTTCTTTTTCTTCTTCTTCTACTTCTTCTTCTTCCGTTGCTTCTTCTTCTTTCTTCGTCTTCTTCTTCCTCTTCTTCTTCTGAGTTTCATGCAATACCTCTATTCCAGTGTAGTTCATGCCTTCAGGGGCATCTGAGATTTCCAGCATGTTATCTGTTTGTCTGTCACAGTTTAATTAATCTTCAATGTTTTCTAAAGAGAATATTAAAACATCACTTCCCCCCTGTTTCATCTGTTAGTCATTTACAAGCATCGGCAACGTTAGCTAGTCTTCTTCGCCAATAATTTGAAAGCCTATACACTGTCTCACAGATTCAACGCTCCCACATATCCTCAGTGCAATGCATCCAGAGGCAATGTAAGGAGAGAAACTTTTTAAAACATGTGGCCAATAATTTGTGAGCAAAATTTGCTTACCTGATGATATTTTGTTGTTTCTTTTCACACAAGATACTTTCCGTGCAGGACTTCCCAAGGTTTTTTTTTCTTTCGGCGGCGAGAGGTTGGTGGTCTAGACCGTCCTAGGGATGCCAGATTTGGCTCTTCCGGAGCTAAATACCCAATTTTAATTTTTTTTTTTTTAAAAGCCACAGACTCCCATCACAAAAAAAGGATATAAAGGCTTCATTACAAAAACAAAAAAAAAATCTTGCCTACGCCATCGCATGCCTCGCACTGGGCTGTCGAGTTTAGGTACGCCTCGTCTGTCGTACAGCTTAGCCTTCAGCCAATTTTTATGTTTATTTATTTTAAACGGCTGTTCTAAAATGGGTCATACACTAGGCTGTCAAGTTTGCAACATAAGATTTATGGTCATTTTAGCCGCAGCTTGCCTGAAAATGAGGTCAGGTTTAAAGGTGTGGGTGTGTGGTTACCCTCCCTGAATGTAGATTAGAGGAAAGGGGGGAAGGATTAACATTTATGACGACGTAAGCTTGGTTACGAGACGGTCAAAGGTTTGATTGTATCATAATCGTCCCCTCACAGGAAGCCCGAAAGATCAACGCCGCCCTACACCAACACATTACCTACTCTGAGTATCTTCCGGCCATCTTAGATGACGCCACATTGGACGGATTCCGTCTTCGAGAGGGCGACTACGAATATGATCCCACCATCGACCCTCAAGTAGCCAACAGCTTCAGTACTGCCGCTTTCAGATTTGGCCACTCGCAGATTCAACACTTCGTCCAGGTAAGCCTAGCAAAAACCTAACCAAGGCCGGACCAATCTCAGTTATTATGTATGCGCAGTCTTCTAGGCATCGCAAACCACAATTCCAGCAGTCATTCCTTCCGTTTTCCACATTTTCATTCCCTGAGAAAAATGATTGTGTTGATATAATCTGTTACACTACCTTTTACTGGCTCATAATTTATTGTTTTTTACTTTAGGAAACGAGAGTTGATGACGCAATTACACAATTATTTTGCTTAAACCGGAAGTGAGCTTCACTGGAGTTGACTAATTAACAACAGTCTAAGTCCGTACATGTCGTATGTTTATGCAGAGATCTCCCTGGTCCTCTTCTGTTCTGCTCTGTTAACACGTCCTTATGGATTCAAAATAGGGGATAAGTGGATCAGGCGAATAATTACAGTAGTACAGTGTGGTCTGGACAGACGGATACCATAAGCAGGATGATAGTTGGTCCACATTTATTTCGCTTGCTGTAGAAGTGGTTATTTTCACAAGGGTTCGATTTTTGCAAAAACTTGGACATAGTTTTTTAAATTTGTTTTTTCCTTTGAGGATCTAATTTTCCCAAGTCCTGCATGATGGTTTTCCAATGGGCTCAGAAGTGTAGAATATTCAAGAGTGACATTACAAGACTGCAGATATCAATCGAAAAGCAGTCATATTTTTCAAGCGCTACGGTTGCACACATAAGGTTTCAAGGTTTCAAACCTTTAATTAAGCCATAGGTCAACATAATGCATTACAATACAATGTTACATGAGTACAATCCACTGCCAAGACATAAACCGTGTTCCTCATGCAAACTATTGCCACTCATCTACCACTTTCTCATCTAGCTGACACCCAGACTTTCGAGAGTTAAACTGACACACAAATCATGACATAAAGGCTAGTTGGTTTTTGCTACTCATATGGCCTATTTTGCGGATAACATTTAGGCACTAAGTGTGAGGAGACTGGTACGAAAAAGGGAAAAGGGGTGACGAAGATGGCCTATGAACATTTTGAATGGAACTTTTTTTCGCGGGAAATTATTTTCGCCTGTCAAGTTCAACTCGCGAAATTTGTCAAAATCGATCCTTGCGGAATAAAAAAAAGCTCTTCTAAATTAACCCAGATGCTACATAAGCTTAAGAAAAGTTAGTAATAGGTCAAAGATATCATTGCGCGGCTTTATTTTACATTCCACATTTACGCTGAAGTTTTGTTTTCTGAGAAACATTGCAAGTTTGCGTAAAACGTAATCAATCTTGAAAGCCGACAAATGAGAGCTTCCACATTAACGATTGGATCTCTTACCACCGTAAAAATTACACTAGTGCATCAGTGCTGAATGCACTCTTAGTAGCATTCAACATGCAGACTTAATGTACTTCTTACGAAGATGAGAGATCCAATTGTTGATGCTGCAGTTCTCAGATGCCAATCTTTTTTGGCGTTCCTGTAGGTTGGCAACGATCAAATTCCAATGGAGGAGACGTTTTCACGACCCCACCTGATATTGACGCGGTTTAATGAGGTCCTGGAAGGACTTGCCTTTAAGCCATCGGAAAATGTGGACAGGTTCTTTGTGGAGGCAGTCACGAACAGACTCTTTGAGTCAAACACCACCTCGAGGGTAAGCACACAGCTGAGTCATTTCTCTTCATTTTTTAGCTTTCTCCTTATTTTTCCCACTTTTCTTCATGTTTGCCCTGCCTTCTTTTTTTCATTTCTTTCTTTTCCTTTTCTTTATCCACTCTTTCTTTGCAAAGTTTTCTTTGTTTTCTTTTCATTCATTCTCATTCTTTCCCTTTCTTATCTTCCCTATTCGGTGTTTTGTTGTTAAGTTTGCTCTTCCCTCGATCACTAAAAATTTCCATTTGCAACCATTTCCCACAAACATAACTGCAAGTTATCTTCCCAATATTGGTCATAAACTGTGGTCTGATGCTGAGTTTATTAGTTGTCCTGATGGAATCTTGGTGCAAACGTGAGAAAGAAAGGCATCGTGGTAGTACATCTGTGAGTACTTGATGGTGCAACATACAGTGCCTTAAAAATATTTTGGTCACGTCACCCAGGCCCATGTTCCAAATACGATCATTCTGCACGATGCACCAGATAAGAGCTGTTTACCAAGAACCACCGTCTTACTGGCTGGATACTTCATTGTTTTCCAACCAGAGCCACCGCTCAGTGTGTCCCGCTGGCTGGCGTTGCCAACCATGACCATGAACTGTAAACAGTCCTATTTCGCTGGCTAAGGCATTTATGGCGTAAGCAGCATGGGCGAATACCCAGGGGTGTCCTTAACGCTTAGCTTGCCTCTGTCTTGGTGCTTATTAGGAGCGTAAAACTCCTATAGAGAGGCTCATAGATGTCTGCAAGTGGGATATTGAAGTCTTTGTGATATTATACCCAAAAGCTCAGCTAGCCTCTGTCACTAGTGTGTAGTAGATGCGCAGGATCTCTTACATAAGGATTCAAAGATGTCTACAAGTGATTTTTTTTTTTTTTTATGCAGCTTGTCTCTGGCACTAGGTAAATAGTAAGTGCATAGAATCTCCTACACAGAAGTTCAAAGATGTCTGCAGGTGGGACAGGATTCCGTTGTGATATTAAAGAAAAAAAAGAATGAAAGTACGACTCTTATTTACCCTGTGGGGAATTTGATTTGCAATGTTATACAATGTCATACATTTCATTCATAAAACAAACATATATAGAATAAAACACATCGATGGTGTCGGGCACAAACCGTCTAAGTCCGAGATCGGGGCCCAGACCTTTTTTTCGATAAATAGCTAAAGCATACCATTGCGCATCATGTCTATAAATATTTCTGCAAAAAAATCACAAGAAGTGTGAAAATTATTAAAATTATCAAACCGTCTAACTCCGCCAGCTCTCTCTGTTATCGGCTCAAACCATCTAAGTCGGCCGTTTCTTTAGCCGTGTAGTGGAGTCTCGTTCCGTGCAGGAAAAAACTACATTTCTTATGATGCGTCAATGTTTTTGTCCAAACCCTATGCTAATACATTAAA
>JAWQUT010000499.1:209531-227360 GCA_033807755.1 Ellobium chinense
TTATATATATATATATATATGTATAATATGTGAGTATATATTTTTTCTATGGGTTGAGATATTCCTTTGTGGTACTTGTGGTTTGTGACACCTATTAGAATGGCAAATCACTCATAGTGTACAATTTGAACCTTCTAGATAAAAAAATAAAATGTGTAGGCCTATGTATTCGCACGCGGTCAAAACCAGCCAAATGAAAAATTGGGGACCAAATCAGAATTTGAGGTGACCTTTTTCAAAAGACAATTGTGAAAGATTTTGGGCGTTGACCCCCCTTTTCCTTCCCGTTAAAAGATCGGGCAAAGGAAGTACTTTAATCTCCATGGAAGAAATTTCCCCAAGTCACAGTGGTATATTTAGAATAACACAAAATGTTAATAGGGCCAAAAGAAGAAAAAACAATAGGTGTCAAAGACCTTGGTAACATTTCTCAAGGGAGACAACTATACAGTGTAAACCACTGGCATCTTTCATTTACAATATTTATTCATTTATTAGTTTATTTTCCCTGTCATCGTTTTGAAATGTGCGATATTTCTCTCCCAAAACCTTAATGTCGACATCGATTTTTTTTTTTTTTTTATCAAACATCGCATACTTCAAATGAGTAATCAGTGCCACAACAGAACTAACCCATGCCTGTGTCTCATTATCGTTTATCTTACTATCAACTACCCATTTCCATACACTTGTTGAGAAGCGTTGTATTGTAAGGAGCAAGGAGGCGATAGAAGCGGACGTTGATGAGTGACGAGAGAACAAAAAGTTCAGGAAGATTAGGACGAAATCTACCACATGGCACTTTGTGTCACAACCTTTAGATTAAAATGTACAACAATGATGAAGTAGCTACTTGATTTGTAAACTGCAAGGATTTCAGTCATGTGGTATAATTCATGTGCAAAGATTCGTGAACCAATAAAGTAGATACCATCTCATACAGAATTCAATGATTCGTCATTATGTGTGTAAGAAGGTGCCCAGTCGTTTCGCTGATGGGCGTTTCGCCGCCGAACATTTCGCCTAACGGATGTTTAGCCCACAGACAACTGACCGACAATGAAACAAAATCTAGATTCTGCACAATCACAGTATCTCACACAGTAGCTACTTTTGAAAGATTCGAATCAGCCACCTCTAGGTCGCTTCTTCAACGTCCTAACCCCGAACTCTTGGTCTAAAGAATAAAGAACAAACACTCATAATCTGTTCCTGCTGAAAATTGCATTTCAAACCCCTAAAATTTGCACTAAGAACTACAAACTTTGCAGGCCAAAAAAAAAAAAAAATTGCAATATTTTTGCAAAATTAGTTCCATATCTTCGTTATATTTATCATCAATGTCGCATTGTTTACTACAATACTGAAGAAAGATATAAAAATGGAACACATTTTCTGTATTCCTATTGATGTAACATTGCGGCCGTGGCATTAAACGTGCACTGTTCGGTCAAAATCGGCAAAACTTGCACTATATTTGCGAAAATATCAAAATTTGCGAAAACTTGCAAAATTGCAGCAAAGTCTCAAAAATGCAGAAATTTGCGGTAATTTGGGACGACGATATCTTTCGGGGACAGCATAATTTTGCCTTCGTACCTTCTCTTTTTTAAAAATAATGTTAACAATATATTGTAGCCTTAGCATTTTGTTTGGATTTGTTGATAATAGAGCTGAACGAAGCGAGTTGGGACCTAATGAATGAAATATCCTTGGCTGGAATCATGTCCCAGAAGTAACAGCCAGAATACAAAATATTATTGAACTAAAGCTTTCAATTGTAGTTTGCCAAGTAGTATGGAATACTTACAAGGGATAGCCTACAATCTCGAAAGTTTAAGCTGATGTTTCTCCTTGTTATCACCCTCATGTTTGTGACTGTTGTCTCGTCATATCAATTTATTTTACAGTTGAATCCTGATTAAATTATGCCCTTGGTGCATGCCATTGTGTGAGCAGTCGGGAAGTGTGCTAGGGTCACGGGTGAGCACTAGGCTCGCACGTCGAAGTTAGGGAACATATTCAGGCAGTAGGTACATAAGAATTCAATTGCTGTGAAGTTAGCGTCCCTGTAGTATAGTGGTAACACATTCAGACGTGCAAGCTGAGAGACCTTGGTTTGATTTCCGCCAGGGATATGAAATTTCTAGTGTAGGTTTTTTCGGCCCATCTTCACAAAATTGATAATTCACAGTAATTTGGCAAAATCCCTGGTGACACACTTCCCTAAAACAATATGTAACATCTGAAAAATTATCAGACTGAGCTCACATTCCTCCCCCTTTATACTGGTAGAGAGTACTAATCGCCTTTCCACCTAGTTACACATGGAAAAAATATACATATTTAATACTGAAGTTACTTTACTCTTGTAGCGCAAGCCGTCTCAGGTCCAGCCTCTCGCTGGCTACGTGACCATTGTTACGGATAATAATATAATTGTTACACATGTTGTCTCTTGGCCGATCAGCTGACACTGGACTGCTAAATTAGATCGCCGCGCCCAGCAAGGAGATGCGTATTCTATTGACACATTCAAGTGCAGCGAGCGGATGGTAGAAATAATTCTGACATTAAAATCAAGAGCCAAATCATTAATCAAATAACAAAATAATAACGAATCTGTGCGTGTGAAATTGATATTTAATAATAATATATACTTATCAAATGAATAGGCCTACTTAATGTCCAAGTTCCACTGTATTGTTTATTTATTTCAAAATGCCCCGAAAGTAAATTCCCAAATCCAAAATACTGAACTAAAGCTCTGAAGCATACTGTCACGTATCATGGCGATTGGAATATCTCTGGGCGATTGGAATATCGAGGGAATTGATCTTCAAGGAGCGAATCGTGCGATTGCGTAGTCTGGTGAAAACACTACGAACATGAATTCATGGATTCACGCCCCACCCCCACCCCCATATAAAAAAAAACAAACAAAACAAAAACAACCAAAAAAACCACTAATTTTATAGTCTTATGAATGATTTATTATATTAAAATCTCAACAACGATTTACACCAAATTACAATGCTGCAGTTGAGGCTGAGATGTTGGAGACACTCGATCATGTTCTTTCCCTTGTGCATGGAGTTCCATGAAAAAGCATTATTTGCGACTTCATCTATCGCTCTAGTCGGTCACAATAGTTTTCATATAAACAAAGTACAGTACTCTTTTTTTTCTAGATCTAAATTAGGCCTATGAAAGATCTTGGATAATCAATATTTCTTTATCGATAATTTCGTTTAAGTCCAATAGATGAAGAGCGAAATAGCTATACTAAGACGGCTCAGTGCCGAAATGATAGTAGTAAGAGGAGTGGATACATAGAAAAACTTTCTACACAAACGCGTAGAACGGAAAACCCCGTTGGTGCTGACTTACACATTGTAGAAACATTTTTTTTCCTCCAGTATTTTGTTCCAAATGACTGGAAACTTCTACCTTCTTAGCAACTTTGTCATTTTGATTTAGCCAACAATGCCATCTTAATGCTAATGAATTTCTTCGAAATGTCGATGGCAAAGCAGAGGCAAGGACAACGAAGGAATGTGCCTCATTGCATTCTCATTGCCAATTACCAAAAGGCTAAAGCCATACTTATAGGTTCACTCAAAAATATCTTAGACAAGGTAAAGATGCATAGTCTACGTGACTCGTGTTACTTAAATTCTATAAGACTTTTAACTGATAGCGTTTGAATGGCGTCTCTTACTGAAGTGCGATATTGTACTATTTGTACCAACTTGACTTACTTTGCCAACATCACATCGAAATCTGGCAAAAGGCACTGTGTCTCCGGAATTTCCCGTTAAGCGTAAGCGTAGGCCTACGCATAGCAATATCCATAGACCGTGCTTTCTTTGTGTGTGAGAATCTTCTGTTGTATTTCAAGATTGAGAGCGGAAAGAGACTCGCATATTTAGTCTATGGGCAGCCATTGATTGTGAGAAGAGATCAATTGTCTTGCGCTCATTTTTAGGCTGAATGGGCGAGACATTCTGCCATTGGCATCGCCTGTCATCCTTCATGGACTTCTTTCTGGACATAGACATCCTGACCAGAACTGCGCTTACATCATAAGACTAGGAAAACAACACATTATGTGTAAGGATTACTAAAGCCGAAATACAAAGATTATCAAGACAAGTTTAGGCCCAATAAGAAACCTGTTCTCTTTGATTGACTACATGTATTTATTTATTAGGATTAGGCGGATTATAGGGACTTGCCTCGATTAAAGCTCCTGTCTGTATCAATGGGCATTAGCGAGCCAGGCTTGATGTAATTAGGGTTAGACTTGCGCTGTAATAAGGGGTAGGCCTAGGTCTATTTATTTAGGGTTGTATTTAAAGGCATGAGATCTTGTCAGGGGCATAAATTATTTCTGAAGGGATCCTGTCTCATTGGAGTTAAGACAAGAGACTGATCTTGATTTAGAGATTAGAGACAAAGTACATTGGGAATTCCTTTTTATTGTAGGCTAGACTAGTCTGATTCAGTTATGTGTGATAGCAGTAGTGAAGCAGAACACAAGGTACAAGGTGGTAAAAGTGATCTTGTACACCCAGACAGAAAATACAGACTCCTATACCCAATATGTGTATGTGTCCATGAGACTGCAAATATGAATATGATGCTGTATTAGATTTCAGCTTTAACCCATCATGCTTGCAAACATAGGCATGGTTATTTTTAAACATAGTTTACATAGAGCCTAATAATAATTAAATATATTTAAAACGAATGTTAGGAAAAGATGTTGCCTCTCTAGTGAAAGCAGCTTGTTGTGTAAACAAATAAGGAATCCAGTGTCTGTCATTTATTAATGGCTTCATTGCCTCACCTTTAATCTACTGTTGACTCTGCTCAATTGTTACAACACCTGCTAATTACTAGCAACATTGTCCACATAACAATAAGCTATTTTTTTGCGATTACATAGGCTATAGTCAGAACTCTTTTCATGCTTCTGAAGACTTGCAGTTAAACATAGTTGACTGCATTGTAGAGTGTATGCAAGGTGATACATTGTATAGGCCTATCTTTCTCTGTACCAGACAGTGATGTTTAAGATGATAATATAATTCTTTCAGCTGCCTGTTCATCATTTGGATCAGCTGATAATATGACAGACACTATAGCCATGGCTAAAACTGCCCATCAAAATCAAGGTAAATCTTTCTTCATATATTATAGATAAGTTTCTGACACTGCTTTTGTTGTGATGTTTCACACTCTCACTTGGGTTCATAATTTATTTTGCTCTGCCTTTTTATTTTTTATGGGTTAGAGGTATGATGTTTGTGGGGATAGTAAGAATAATATTTGTCAGCCTTGACACTAAGAACGCTCAGTATGCGTGAGTGTGTGTGTGGACATGTAAAACTAGCAATGAATAATAGCACTTTTCTGTAAGTGCTATTTGTGTTGGGTTCATGTATCTTGTTTAAAACTGTTTATTGGCCCTTGCTACTTTTGTTCGAATTTTTTCTTGAGAGCATTATAGACCTTGCTCGGACTGTTGCCATGGTCAGAGTTTCGTGATAATAGATCTAAATAAGATGGCAGGTATTAAAGGCAACAAAGTTTCTGTCTTCCAGTGAATCAGTCTGTGTTTACAGATTATTTCTTTACTAGTCATGACAATTTTCTGGTTACTTTACTGTTTTCTCTAGACCTTGTGATCACACAATTCCTCTCTTAAATTTAAAAGTACTCCTCAAAAGTTCATTGAACTCATGCTGATCCCCCTTACTTTCTGTGCAAAAAAAAAATAAGAATTTGAGAAGTATCTAAAATTTCCCCCCAGAATTTACCGATCCCTAACCCAAATTTATGACAAGGGGGAGAGTGTCACCCCCATCTCATATGCTCTGACAAAAATACTGGTACTTTAATGCAAGTCTCTTTGAAAATGCATTTTAACAAAATGGAATTGTGGACTCTGTATTATAGGAATATTTTCTGCATGAGTTTGATGACCAATTTATGCAGTTGTTATAATTGCTGTAGTAGTGGTGATGGTGCATTCAGTCATTCAGCATAATATGATATTGTGGTGTTTATGATGATGACCATAGTAGTAGCAGCAGTAGTGATTAGGTGGTACATATGGTGGACTGTTCGTGATGGAGAAATTAGTACTGTATTGTTATGATAATCATTAAATTATTGGTACATTTAGTGTCCCAATGCAGATTTCTTCTGCTGTATCTACAGTGGGTTAGTCAATTCATTTTATTTTACTATCTTATACTGTAATACTAATAATAGTATTGTATTTACTGGCCCACTTTTTCCTGTAGGGGGTTGCACTTTGCAGGTCTGTAAACATGTCCCTTTTATTAGAAATTTTAGATGGTGGTGATGATTATGTTAAGACTGTAATTAATAATAATAATAATAAGTAATGATAATAATATCAATATTGTAATAATACTGTAGTACTTTATTAAGATATTAAAGATATCTATGTTCAGGTAAGACCATTTAAGATGTCAAGCATTGTTAAGATGAAGATGAATTAGGATGATAATGGTTGGTGACACTGATTGCAACTTTTTTTGTGCATGCACGCTTATGCCAAATACTTTCATTTTGGTCCAGGATCCTTTGAGATGGAAGTGACTTTTGGTGATGAAGCCGACCTCCATCGCCAGTTTTTCAACTGTGAGAAAAATCCAGGTCATGACAAATTTGTGCCCGTCAATGAGTTCTGTTTGGAACATCTTCCAGCCCGGTACCAGGATCCTGACATTTTGGCCTTTGTGAAAGCTGAGGCAGATCTCACTGTGCGTTTATATGTAAAATGCATCAGTGACAAGAGACCAGACATTCACCCATATTCACAGAAACCTTACCCTTTCATTGCATACAGAGGGAGTAAGAATATTGGGAGGACAGGTACAGGCTATTTATATCATGTCAAGACATTCACTGAAATGGACAGCCATGAGTGTGAATGTTACATCTGTGACAACAATGGGCAGAGAAAAAAGATGTGGGGTGAAGTTTGGATAGAAACTGCCACACATGTGGTCTTTGATCAACTAGAATGTGATTACACAAAGTGTAATTTATTCTATGATACAAGTGATACAAAGATGAGTGATCTTCCCTCACTAGACAGGCCACAATGCTGCAGAGTTGATGCTGGAGAAGACTTAACAGTTATGGCATTTAAAACTCATGACATGAAACTCCTAGACAGACTGTGCAGGATGAAAAAGTGCTACCTGAAACTACACAAAAGAATGCTGGAAAAGTATAGTGACTTGATTCACCGCCCAATCTTACATAATACTGTCCCCGATGCAGACTCCGGGCACAAGCTTGCTATAATTGTTTCACATCCTCATGGGTGCAGTAAAATGATAACAGTGGGAGAATGGACTGACAGACTGGAAACTGATGTCTTTGACACACAATATATCTATAACACTGACACATGCCCAGGTTCAAGCGGGGCTAGAGTATACATCTTGGGGAAAGAAGGATTATTCATAGTTTCTCATCTTCACCAGGGGTCGTGTGAAACTCCAGGACTCAATCGCAGTGGGATTGGAGTGGAAGAATCAAACTGGTAACTTAAATGTCTTGCAGCCAGTTAAAATGAGGCTGAAGTCTTTTTATGGCTAATGCAAGTAAAGTGGAGTTCCTAAACAATGAACTTGCTTGATGTCAATTGTTAGTTGAAGTGAATTTGTGCTGAGGTCTGGGCTAGTTTCTTCTTTATTTTATAAGGATGAAATCAACTGCCACACTCAGAAATTTGCATAAAATGACCTCTGAATCATGATTTTAATAAAAAAATAAAATAAAGGAAAATACGACTTTTATTTACCCCATAGGGAACTTGATTTACAATGTTATACAGTGTTATACATCTCATTCATAATACTTAATATAAAGATATAGAACAATACACAACATACATGTTATACATGATATTACAAATGAAATACATAATAGTCATTGCTGGTCACCAGCGGTGCAGCGCCCTGTCCCCCCAGCTCTAAAGCCAGGTACTCATTTACACCTGAGTCAAGTGAGGAAATGGAAGTAAAGTATCTTTCCCAAGGACACTACAACATAAACTGCCCATTATGCAAGTCAAACACCCAAACCTTAGACTTGATAGTCTTCAGTTTCTGAGTACGATTCACAAACCACACAGCCGCACTGCCTCCCTTTATGGGCTAATCTCAGCATTATTTCGTTAAGGTTTATTAATCAGATAATAATCATGAAACCATCCTTTGTTCACAACACTTTTGTTCCTGAGTATAACGAAGCCTGATAACATCGTGTTGTGAATTGTTTGAAAGGTGCTGCTGTTTTCTACCTTCACACACAGCAGCATATACTGTTAACTTCCCTTCCTTTTACTTTTTAAAGAGCGACTCCACGTGACATACCCTCCTTATCCTGTCTTGTGCTGCCACTCTTAGAGTGATAGGGTGAAATGACCTATTAAAAAGCCATCTTCTCCTACATAGGGGAAAATTGTTTTTCATAAGTTTTGGGAAAAATTGTGAAATGTAAGGTAAATTATTCCTTTTAGCAGTAAAATCAAAAGATTGTTTCCACTTTATATGCTTCAACATCGTTAGAAGGGAAATATAGGGGAAATATCATTCTTGCTGTGGAAAAAAAGCCCATGACCAGAGTGGCAACACTGATAGCAGTACCATAATATTAATTCAACTTTGATTCCTATTAAAAAAATGTTGACTTTAAGTTCCAGTTGAGCACTTTTAGCCAGTCCTGTGCTGTACACCTTAAGCAGACTCCACTGTAATAGAGTATGACATAAAAGTTTGATATGTATAAATGTACTTTCATCAGGTAAATTAAAATTGACCTAGCATTATCCTAGCCAGAGATAAAGTTGTTTGGAGAGGCAAGGGTACATTCCATGCAGAGGAAACAATTCTGAGAAAATTGCAACTGAAAAACAGTTTTGTACTATGTGTATACATATGATTCATCTAACATGCCTCAGAAAAATGCAAATTTAGTCACAATTTCTGACCATTTGCCCATAAAAAATTTTTTTTTTCCTTTTTTGGAAATGATTTTACTCTTGATTTCTACAACCAACAAAAATGTGATACCAGATGACCCAATTCACCTTTAGAACCTGATATCTGTCTTTGAATTTAGAAACTTAAACCTCATTTTGATTGGCTGCAAAACAAGTGTGTGCTCATGGTGACTTTGTGAACCAGCTCTCATGTCTGATTGGGGACCTGCAACCTCAGCAGTGTTTTTTAAGTGTTATCACTGTTTGGTCACTGAGACTGTATCACTCATAGATCATCCACTAAGGCCACAAGGTCCAATATATTCAACTAGTACGATTGTGTCTTAGTAAAATGTTCTGAAAAAATATCAGGATAAGATGGATATTAAGATGAATTGAAGAGACATGGGCTTGCTGAGATTTCATATCTTTAAGATTGCACTGATGGGTCCTATGGCAGTGCCTGCTGTCCATTCAGCAGACTGTTCGCTATATACTATGGATATTTTGCTCCTTGGAACTAAAATAATGAAATTACAGCAGTAACTCCAACTGATTTCATATCATTTGCAAGTAGCATCTCTCACTGCTAGGATGCTCTTTGTCTGAAATGTCACAATGTCTGTCAAACCTGGAACACTGCTATACAAGTAGCTTTTTTCTACTTATTGCTGATCTGTAGTTGCTTTGACCTAATCCAGGTATTAATATCAGTGACATTGTACTGGGGAACTCTTTTAAAACAATCACATTTTAACACTATTTCTGCTGAGCACATTTCCATTCAGTAGTCTCAGCTGCCTTTTTCTCAGATGAAAAGTACCTTGTATGGTGCAGAACTTCTGATAAGACACCCTCAAAGGTACTGGTGTTATCAGAATTATATTACAGTACATTGTACCTGACTGATATTGACCATCATCATAGTCACATACCTTAGTCAAACTTCAGCACAGGGGAATGCTTTCAAGTATACAAACTCTTTCTTGCTTCTCAGGTTGGAGACTGTAGATATCCCAGCTTCAAAAGTTCATCCTCTCCTTGGCAAAGAGAGAGAAACACTGAAAGATTTCAAGGTAAGAAAAAGAGCGGTTAACTGAGTGTGTTTTGTGCTTTTGTGGAAAGTTTGAAGTGTGACATGATCCAATTTTTTTTTGGAAGGGAAAGGGGTGGGGAGGGGGGTAGAGGGGCAAGGGGAGGGCTGGGGATGTTGCTGCTTTATTTCAGTTTAAAACCTTCCTGTGATGGTGCAAATGACATTTTGTTTTTTAAAGTGATTGTTTACAGTGGAGGCTGTATTGTAGTCTGACAAATATTTCTCAGCAATTTTTGTCTCTTTGCTTCCTTCTCAAATTTTGTCCATTGCTAGTAATGTTAAGCAACTGATATATATTCTGTTGTAATTGATTCTGGTCGCCATGTACATGATGAATTTAGTTACATGGCTCTATTAATTCAGAATTAATTTTCTCCTCATATACTGTATGTTGTGCCAGTCTTTGATTATTGAAGCAATTTTTTTTTTTGTTTTTTTGTTTTTTTTGTTGCGAATTTGCATTGATGAAAGTCAACAAACAAAAATGAACAAGTGAACTAGATTGCAGAATAGTAAAACAGCAAATAGGCTGCCTTGCCCTACCTGGTCTTAAATGAAGCCTAGGCAAAAAGTAACAAAAGGACAAGTTAAACTAAGGTTTCGACAGAAATGCCTTCCTCAGTGGCAGCATTGAACAAAGAAGAAGTAAGGCATAAAAGATAGAAAAAAAACGAGCACACAAATACAAATGAGAGTGGCAGGATACAAGAAGTGAATTGACAAAGCTACTATCCCATAAAGAGGGAAGTAACAAAATGAGCAAGTATAAATCAGCGTAAGGTCCGTGATACCATGTTCAGCATGCATCTATCTAATTGTCGTATTAAATTTGTAATTATTACAAAGGAACTTGTTTCCATAATAAAAGTGGGCGTTTTCAGCAGTGATTTTGGGTTGTTACTCTCAGAGGTAATGGAAATTTACAATAGGCAATTTTTATTCATTGCTCCCTTCATATCTTTTATAAATCGTGGACTTAAGGTGGTCCCGATTTGGTTTTTGCCTATGTATCATCTATTCTTATCATAATGTTAGTTTTAGCTGTATACTGCATACAGTGTACATTTATATTATTCTCATCCTCTCCCAGACACAACTCTCTGTTGACATGTATGTGGAGAAAAGCGTCCAGGAAACCAGAGCAGCCACAGCACCTGCTTGTAAACTTGTTATTATGGGTTGCAAAGTACCATGTAAAGTAGCCAAGAAAATGGTTGAAAACCTCTTGGCCAAGATAGGTGACAGCAAGACTGATCAGATTGTACAAACCAAGTAGGTTCATAAGAGTTAGTTTAACCTGAATGTTACAGAGACAAGTTAAATTATTTTAAAAATATTTGTAGGACAAGAGATGTGCAGAATGCAGCACAAGTATTTTAAGTTAAACAGTTTATTTAGTGATGTGAGGGTGTTTATTTTTGCTAATTGTATGAAGTATATACACTTATAAGATTATCTCTAGTAACAGTATGGATGGTAACAGTTGCCCTCGATTGCAGGCCACAGTTTGGCCTTGAGAAGCTACTATAGAGTGCTTTAATGTTGTTCAATAACTTGTATATTAGGATAAAACAAGCATTTGCATCTTGGATATGGTTCTCATAAGATGACTTAGCTACTTTATCTGTGTTCCAGGTCAGGGGTCTAAATAACTGTGTGCCAAGAACTGGATTGTGAGGTGCAGGTCAGCCTCTATATCCTGTAAATTTGAGCTTAGGGCCACAAAGTTGGCAAATATGCAGTTCTGTGAAGGAGGACATGCGTTTTGGTGTTTGTGGCTGATAACACATGGACACAAGTTTGTTTATGAGAGGCCCAAGGAGTGATGTCTCAGACTGCTATGATCCAATACTGGTCCTGCATTTGAAAAGGATAGGCACTCCTTCATTAAACTGTGTACACTGGGGCATTTATCCGTAAGTCTGGGATTTAAATTCCAGGATGTGGCGAAATTAGAATGATTATGATAATGAACTACTTACATATGCATGTATTAATAAGTATAAAAGGTACGGGATATGTTTCAGTGTATGTATCCACCAACTTATTTATTCTCATCTTATTTCACAGCAACATCTTCGCAGAGGATGAGTATATCAGTGATACTGAAGATACCACTGATGAAAAGGAGATTATTGGCTGGTGAGTGAATTGCTGTATATGTGCATGAATTTGTTTTTTTCTGTGGGTGATGGAGAAAACGAAGCAAGCAAGATAGAAGAACAAAAATCACCAGTAAGCTTAATATAATTTAGATAATGTTGAAACCTCACCATTATTTAAAAAAACTCAGCCGCTGGGAAAAGTAAGATGTTTAGTAACTTAGTCCTCCCTCTCCAGCCCTATGAAAGTTATTCCAAGCTAAGTGTGACTCCTTCCCTCTTTCCCCTTATTCACCTAACAAAAGGAAGCAATGCTGATTCAGGTTTTTTTTTTTCCAAAGCATGTATTGTTTTATCAGTGCTACCTTCCTTCTTCTTCAGGTATGATGAAATAGACATCCCAGCTTCTAAGGTCAAATTTGTGATTGGCAGAAATGAAGAGAGAGTGAGGGAGCTGGAGGTAAGAGGAAATATGTGGTGGATGATAAGGCTCAGTCAAACACATTTGAAGTGGAAACATTTTCTCGTGCTTTTCTAAACCTGTGCCGACCATGCAAGTCCAAAAGTGAGAACAAGAGTAGATCAAATTGTTAGTGAAAACTGCAAATGTCTTTGGTGATGTCGAAGAGATAAATTTTACCTGAGAGAAGAAAAACAGTTTTATTTTGTAATTGCCTTCTTCATAATCATCAAATCATCTGGGAAACTCACAAACTCTGTCTATTGCCTTGATCATATTTTACAAGAAAGAGGAAAATTCATCCTATTGTTAAATTGCTTCATTTTACAACCACAGAAGAGGATCAAAGCAACTGGAATATAAGATAGCGCAAAATTATTGATGCATTTGATCAGTTTGCAGATTGGAAGTGCAACAGATGTGCAGTTTACAGGCCAAGAATTGCACAGAATATTCAAATTAGTCAAATTACACAATTTGTTCTTCACTTCTGGAGTTAACTAATTTGATCATGTGACAACTGCAAGGGTTTCTATTTGTCTTTCTGATACAGCATGTGAATGGCATAAATCATGAATTAAAAAACTTTGTGACTTCCAATGACAATATGCTTAAAACAGTGTACAGCTGTATCAAGAATTTCATAATTATTGCTTGCATTCATTTATAGTGATTCTTAAAGATGAAGTATTTATATAGACTATTACTTTTATATGATGCAGAACCAGGCAGAAACAAATGATAAATGTGTATGGTTTTAGGATTTATGAGTGAATAACTTTCAGTTAAGAACATTATTGTTTTGTTGTCTTTATAAAACCTCACAAAGTGGATTTTGGAAAGGGGGGAGGGATGTTTTTTTTATTGAAAATCTGTTGTTCAGGCCACTTGTCACTCTCTCACAAAAATATTAAGACTCAAATTCCATTTGGCAGTATGGAAAATTGATTAAAATAATTTGCGCCGCATACTTCCTAATCTGTCGGAACAGCAGAATGCACACTATCAAACCTCCTAATTCTTCAGCAGGTTCTATCATGTATGGAAGGAGCTTCGTTTACCGATTTTGGGATGTTTAATGGAGAAGGAAAAACTAATTTAATTCCTAACCACATGTCCTGTACCTACTCAAAGTTTACTCACATGTATACCTTTGCTCTTAGACAGAGACTAACTTATCTCTTTTTGTAAAATCTGATACAAGTTCTGTAGAACTCTGTTAACATGAAACTGAAGGGATGGCCAAATTATTGTGGATAAAATGAGTTTTGTGTTTTTTGTTTAAAGTGTGACATAAGGAAAGCAATGAAAGAAATGTCTGGCGGCATTATTTCTAGGTGACAGCTTTGATGACCTTAACTAATTGTAGCATTGCGTGTTGTTAGGGATTGGCATATGTTGTCTTTATACATGTATTTGGTTGATGCAATATTCACCACACGACCGACCTAATCTTTAGTGCCACATCACCAGTGGACAAGGAGAAGGAAACCTGCTATGGTAGCAGATTTTTGTTTTCTCTCAAAGTCACTTTTTTCTCTTGCTGGCATATCACTTATCGTGTTATCAAAGGCTTCCTGCAACTCATTGTGTTAATCATAAGATATTACTATGAACAAACATGATCTTTGAACAGGGATTTTCTTTGTTATGAGATTAATTTAGATTTGGGTATAGGGCTGTCATATTAAGTGAGTTCTGCTGAATGTTTCATATGATTAGCAGGTTTGCTGACCTGTTCTTATCCAGGTCTGGAAGTGGATTGTTTTTGTCCTTCTTCTCTAAATTTCTCAGTCGGTTTTTTGGGGTTTTATTGTGGAGACAACAATTTGTAACCCGACATTTGAAAAGTCAAGAATACCTTTAATCTGGGATAGGAAACTTTTCATTACTGTGTTTTGTTAATGTTGCCAATAATAATTATTGATTTTATTTCAAAGCAGATGGCCTGATTTCTTGTGTCATTTTGTTATATTTTTAAAAATTTCATCTGTTTTGTTTCTCCTCGTGAATTGTTTATAGAATGGGCTGGGTGTTACAAATATTTAGAAGTTTGGGGCATGCCTGCATAGTAATTCTGGCAACGATGAGTTTTTTATTATTACTTTTCAGAGAGAGGCAAATGTATTGATAATTGTGCCCAGCTATTACAAGGCATCCAGTGAATGTTCTAAAAAACTGAAGGTGCATGGTCTGCCAGCTAATGTGCAGAAAGTCAGGCATATGATTGAAGACCTCCTTACACGGGAGGATTGTGATGAGTTCAGCCAAACTAGTCAAACAGAGTAAGTCCATGGAGAGGGTATGCGTGCATGATGATTGAATTTAAAGAAAACCTGACTCATCCAGACCATCTTAAATCATACAGAACCCTATTAGCTCAGATCTCTGATAGACAAAGATAGGCATGAGTTTATGGCATTTCCTGGTTTAAGGAACATAATTATTGCACATTTCAAATGAGAAATAGATGTGAATTTCACAATGCCAGGTGCATGCCTACCTCTGTCATAAAGGTCTGAAAAATATCCAATTGTAAAACAAAAGCTCTCTAATGAATTTTGTGGGCAGAATAATGTGAGTGTAATGAAAAGAGAAGTGCATTTCACTTTGTTCACAAAATTGGTGCAAATTCTCAGAATGAAAACTTAAGTCATACTGAGAAAAGTAATGTACAGTTTCAGTTTCCTGGACTGTTTTTTTTCTTACTGAGATGGATATAAAGTACTTCTGTTATTACGGAATTAAATACAGCATAATGGAACTCTCTTAACATATCCATTGCTTGATGCAATTCTCTGCTTAGCACTACACTCCTCTGCTTAGCCCACTCATATTAAACAATTCCAACTGCTTTGTTCTTTATAGAACAGAATTTCTATGACCACAATCTCAGGAGCTTGATCATAATGGTGATTGTGTTATCAGACTTCCACTGTAATTTGCCCAGGGTATGATCTTCTTACACGTGCTCTAATGTTTCTAGTTGTCTGAGTGCACATATATGGATGATCAGTGCATGAAGCAGAACAAGAAAGGCTAGAGGATGTCATATTACTTGTTCAAGGCAAATTACACATTGATTTGCAAATGGTGACTGCAGCATCAGGATGTGAATTACTTTATCTGCAAATACAACACAGAAAATGGTAAATACAACACAGAAAATGGTAAATACAACATAAAGAATGGCAAATATGTACAGAAAAATCTAATTAAACTCAGATTGTAAGGGACCAGCATAGAAATGCAGGCACACATTGTGAAACATGGTACCAATTAAAATTTCAATATTTTTATGTAAGCGTTATACGAGGGGTGTTCAATATGTCCGTAGCATGACCTTGAAGCAGTTGTCGTAGAATGAAGAAATTTTGTGGGTAGCTAGATAATTCATTTGAAATACGACATGCAAAACTTTGGGTAAATCCGATTTTATCTTCGCACCGTTCAGCGCCTCAAATGAAACCATGCACAGGAAACTATTACTTGTTGTCTGCTAAGCGTCTGCTATGGAGGCCGTTGAGTATCGCTCTGTGATCAAGTTCCTTTACTTGAAAGGGAATACCTCCACTGAAATTCATCAAGAGATGGTCCAGGTTTATGCTGAAAAATGCCCTAATTACTGTACGGTCACGAAGTGGGTGAGAAAGTTCAAATCTGGCTTTCTGTCAGTGATGGATAAAGATCGCGATGGTCGCCCACCATCTGTGGTGACTGAGAAAAACGTGTCCACTGTGGAAAAACTGGTAATGCAGGACAGACGAATAACCGTAAAACAGCTTGCATTTGAGACAAAGATAAGCGTGGGTTCTATTGAAACGATTCTCCATGATCATCTAAATATGAACAAGGTGTCAGCTCGATGGGTACCAAGGTTATTGACCACAGATCAGAAACAAGAGAGGCTTGATTGTAGCAAACATCTTCTTCGACAGGAAGCAAATGACGCTTTTTTCTTTAGGAGAATTGTAACCATGGACGAGACTTGGATCTATCAATTCGACCCAGAGCCGAAAAGCTTTGAAATTCTGCCCCACCCTCCGTACTCGCCGGATTTAGCTCCATCAGACTTCTGTCTCTTTCCAAACCTTAAGAAATCCATCAAAGGGCGCCGCTTTGAAGACATCACAGATGCGATTACTGCTGTTGAAGAATGGTTTGAGGCCCAATCTGACACATTTTACTCTCAAGGACTTTTGAAGGTCAAGGACAGATGGGAGAAATGTGTAACTCGGCATGGTGACTATGTAGAGAAGTAAATGTAAGTGTACCAAATTACAAGTCTTTGGGTTTATTCTATCATTGTCATGCTACGGACATATTGAACACCCCTCGTAGTGAGTGCTTCAGTCTCTACCGAATCTGTAATAAGATCTTTTTCTCCCAGTCTCTTGTAATGACTGAAGGACTCATTATCTCTTTATAGAAATCAAACTGTCCTTGTCAATGTCTAGAGTTGTATAATTCTCTCAGTTGTCAAGTCATGATTCTATACATCTACCTCAGTATGGATGAAATGCACAGTACTGTACATGTCATGTCAAGGCATCCCTTTTTATGTTCTGTAACAGTAAGAATTTTTTTACATGGCGATGATTTAATGACTTCTGCATGGAGAATGCAAGATTCCATTTTCCTGAAAATGTTGTGAAGAAACAGAATTTATTGCAATTAAACAGTTCCAGTGATTAACCCTAATTGTGTCGGGACTTTTTCTCAAGAATGTCAGGGTTTTTTTTAGCATTCTGGTGTGTATCTTTAAAAATTCATAAAAAAATAAATTTTGCTGATAACCCCCATAAACTATATATCACTGGAAAGGGGAATTGATGAAGAATATGAAAATTTATGTTTGACCAAAAAAGAATGTGAAAAAAAATTCGTCACATGACCAAATTCAATATGGCCGCCGGTGATCACTAAATATATGGTTGGACGTCCAGCATAGAGTAAGTGATTATAAACTTTTCTAATTCAAAATTATATTCTGACATGCAAAATTATATAACCTTTCTAAAAATGTATAGTTTTGTAGGTTTCAGCAGTGAGGTATTTTGTGAATTGTCAGTTTTGTATGCTGTTCCTCTGTCCAAAATCTTGCCGACCGATCTAATCGATCGATCGAAGCACTCAC
>JAWQUT010000499.1:227623-255567 GCA_033807755.1 Ellobium chinense
AGAAGCAAAGGTACAACACAGTGACAGAGACAGCTCTTAAAGCTTTATTGTACAGCATTTACGGTATTATGTAACATGGATGCATGGGTTGTTTCATGTGCATGAATTAAACTTTTATACTAATGACCTGTTGCTGTTTTCATTTCAGTTTGGGGGTTTAGTTTTAGGGAATAAATTCATTTGTATGTATGAATTTCTCATTTCAATTACAATTTTATGTTTTAATTATCTGATTACTTGCATGTATCAATAACAGCTGTCTATGGCTACGGTCCTTGGTCTCCATGTCTGTTCACAGGGACAAAAAAATTGAATGGGATGATTGTGTTAATATGTGTAGATAAATAAGAACAAACAAGAGAGAGAGAGAGAGAGAGATGCTTATTGCAAAATTCACAGGATCTACCAAATCATTTTGTATATTTCCCATTATTCTCGATAAAAAAAAAGATGGCCGAGGATGTATGGTTTTGCCTGCCTCATAATGACTCATATATATAAACATGTAACTATTGTTTGCCAATTTAGACAGGTAGATGGTATAACTTAGTTATCGATGAATGTCTCTGCAGGCATTGTAATTTGGGCTAGGAGATGTGTTCCATGCCCTATTTGAATGCAAAAAAAATCTGCATAAGAAGGAAACAAATTTTTGAAAGACAAATATTACAGACATCCTAAATGCTCCAAAACCTCACAGACTCTTTTCCTGTCAAAACAAACACATCCTCTTAAATCTCGCCTGTCTTTGTAAGATCATCTTGAATTTGTGACGTTTTGAGAATTATTACTGTGTAACATTTCTTCCTTCAGTGCTGACCTTTATACCCATTGGTATCATTTCACAAGTTGGAGAATATTGCTGTGTCGGATTTTGTTTATTTTTATTTTCTTTTATTTAGTGTATTTGCTGTTTTGTTGTTTTGTTGGTGTGTGTATTTGCCATGCATATTGTTGTTTAATTACTCATATGTTACTATGTAACCTGGATTCAAATAAATGAATTGAAAATAGCAAGGTAACTAAGATCTTCTACATTCTATTACCTGAATAATCTTGTGTTAAAAGGAAAGATCTGATTGCTCAGACCGTGAATGGACTAGACTGCCTTAATTTCTTGAAACTCATTACTTTTGTCGGAGAATAACAGGGGCGAAAACTTTTCTATCATCTAGGTACAAGAAAACTCCATCTTCTTGAATGAATAGAATGACACGTATTTGAAATAGTTTTTGCTTGTTTTTGTTCTTCAGTCATTCAATAAAAATTGCAGTGAATCAGAATGACAACTTAGATTTGCCTTGTTCAGAATTTCGTGCCTTTTTGTTGTGTGTGTTTTTGAAAGTAGCAAGTCTTTCTTTGTGAGGAGTGAAAGAAGTGCTGAGAAGTTTGTCTAGTAACAACTACTAAATAGAAGAGTTTGAGTAATATTGCAAAATACGATGTTGAGACACAGAGAGCAGCTTCTCACTTGTGCTGAGGCTTTGAAAAGTGCAGGATGCTAGGATCATCAGACCAAGCCTACCTTCAGCCAAGAAAATTTCAAAATTAGTTTGGGGATGAAACTCTTGAAATTGTGCCTTTACCACATACACATGGGCGTATCTGCATGCATGAGTATTTTTTTTTTTTAATGTATTTCTGTAAACAAATACATTGTAATCACTTTAACAGAGACACATTTCCCTTGTGGATGAATAAACGTATTGTATCTTATCTTATCTTATTCACCTTTTTGATAATTATTAATCATATATAATTCAGTTGTCATCCTTCCCAAAAAAACAAAGACAAAGCAAAATCCTTGCTGCAGTCACCTGCAAAATACAGAGATGCTTGCTTTATTCCAGTTATCTTGCTGCTTGCCTATGATCCTCTCCACTGTATTATTACACATTTCACTGACAACAAACTTCTCTCTGAAAAGAACTTTTCTAATGCAAATCGCTACCAAAACATTTCAACCACATTATGAAATCACAGAAAGTTCAGAGAATTTCATGAGAAATGAGTGGCATAATGAAAATACAACAAAAGACATCAACAGAAATTGTGCTAAAATTTGTTTTCATCTGTGTTTTATTTTGAAAATTTCATTAATGTCTTCAACAACATAAGGCATAACAGAACATCTGACAATAAGGTACAACTATGCAAATACCTGTCCACAATGTTTAGTTTTATCCTATTTTTATGGTAACAATTCAATAGGACAATATAGGAATATTGACAAAAAGATTGTAGCAAATCATACGATTCATTCTCCATTCAAAACAATACCTATTTTACAAACTGGTAAATCCATTTAACACACACCCTACATGTACCTTGCCAAACCGTGTGCAAAGTAGGCTGTGAATTGACTGACTTACCAGGATGTAAAACTAGTGATGTTATGAATGGAGAATGATTAGTATGATCTGTTGTCTCAGATGTCAAATAAAACCTTCCTTGCAAACTACTCCATTCAAAACATAATTCGTCTTGCTATATATATAAACTATAATCAAAACCTTATCTTGTCTTGCATACACTATCCAAATCATAACCTAACAATAAATTATTCCATTCAAAATATGGCCCTTCTCCAGACCATAACCTACCTTACATACAGCTCCATTCAAAACAGGAACCTATTATCGGTATCCCTTCCTGCACTGAAAATTAAACTTCCTGCCCTTTCCTGTACCTGCCTGCCTGAAGATGTCTAGCAGTGACAATACATCGCAGCCTGACTCCAGCCGACAGCTCATGACAACTGAGCTATAAAGCCAGATCCCAGTGTTGCATAAGACCATCCGAGAACTTCAAGCCATACACACAGAATCTGCCACCCCAAGCCTAACAGTACCTACCGTGCCAGCCTCTACCGTCAAGACACTTCCTTAATATGATGAGACAACACCCTTCCAGCCATTCTGGGCCAAATTCCGGGCGCTGGCAATCCTTAATGGATGGACGGAAGAGAAACAACTCCTTTATCTTCCTGCATGCTTGGTGGGCCCTGCCAGCAATTTTGCTTTCATGGAAATGCCACAAGAACAGCAGCACAGTCTACAAACTACAAGCCTTTGCCGCCTCTGTTGGGACCAGATTTACTCATACAAGGGGCACCACTGTCTACCTCAATCAGCTGGAGAGTAGCAAGATGGGGACAAGAGAACCTACACATGAATTCATGGCAGATATGAAGAGACTGCAGACTCCACAACCTGCCAGCGATTGCCCCTCAATATTTTTCAAGAGCATGCAAGATCCAGCGACAGCCTCCACATCGGAGCACAACGGCCATCAAGCATAGATAAGGCACAAGAGATACTGGACAAGTACCTGAATGCCAGAGAAGCTGCCTGTCCTAGAGCAACTCGTCTCCATGCCCATGCTGTACAACCAGAGCCTAGTCGAGCCTTGCCAAGGAGGTAGTACAGTAGTGACATGACATTGCCAACCTCAAGACATAGTTGACCCCACAACACACGACAGAACTGTCTCCAACGGCCTTCCCTCGACAGATGGTATCTATTGCAAGACATTGCTGTGGATGAAGCCATGGTAGCTTGAATAGGAAATCTTTATTTCAGTGTGTACAATCCTGACAAGCCAGCCAAGTCTGGGATCAAGCTGTTTCAAGCCTGCGATCCCAGCTATGACAACTGCATGAAGTTTGAGGTGTATACGAGGAAGATGCCGATATCACTCTAAGAGCTACCTTTGACATTGTTATGCAAGTGCTGGAGCCCTGTCTTGGAAATAGACACAAATTTTACATAAACAGGTACTANCTTCATACCTAGAAATAAGGAGAGGCCTGCGATGATGGTTACACACGCCTAAAAAAATTCACCATATAACACTAGTAGTTCAAAACTGCTCTGGCCCCTCCCTTAATTTTCCGTTCATCATGCCCACAAAACAGTAGTACAGATGACTATCTAACTTTAAATAGTGAATGGGTTTGAGGGCCACCTTAACAAGTAAACTTCTGAGCCCAGCCGCATTGTTTGGACTTCCTCTCATGAAGACCCGTTTGAAACATCAGACTATTTTGAGAGAACAGGGCTCATCTACTTTGCAGGCCTATTTTGTATCAGTAGCGGTGCGTCATGGGTGGCTAGTGGGGCTAAGCCCCACTATTCTTGTTTCCCACACTCGATTCTCAGAAAAATATATTTAAAACATAATTACAAAAAGAAAAAACAAGAAACAAAAAAAAACAAAACGCTATAACCACCGACAAGACGGCTCAAGCTGTAAAACAGAGCGAGCGGTCTCTGATCCAGGGTGAGGGCTATAGAATAGACTTGTTCCGGCTTAGCGCTGACCTGGAAACCACCGGTGGCTATTTTTAGCACCCCGGTACAAGCGCCGCGCAAGCGACCGGTTAGTACTGTGTTTTGTAGGCTACACAGAACACGATGCTCTACTGTCATATAAAAATGTCGATTAAACGTTGTTCCTAGTGTTGTTGTAACAGTGATGGTCGGTACAAGGATCAATCACAAATGGAGGAAGTCACGTTCAGACCCTTTCCTCAGCCTAAAACTCAACTAGAGAGATGTTTGAAGTGGATTCGGCTCTGCATCCGACCACACACGCAGCTTACTGCTGACAAGATCGCAGAGTACTACTTCGTTTGTTCCAAGATAATAATCATACAATAGGCTAGATTCTAGCTTATTATGCCTACTGTCATTGGGTTTCTTTTCTCACCTTGGTCATGGCACGAAAGTTTTGTTTTTATATAATATGTCAAATCTTGATCTAACTCAGCATGTGTGAAGTAAATACTAGTAGAACATAAGACTGAAGTGTATCTGCCTCCATATCGGTGTGTAGATACTGTTATACCAATGCCAACTTACTACAGTAGTTGTTTTCTAGACTTGCTTTGTAATAGTGAAGAAAGTCCTAACTGAACACTGTACATCTACATGGAATCCATTGTGACTCTTCTGCCTGCTTAGCGCTGAAACCACCTGTGGCTATTTTTAGCACCCGGTACAAGCGCCGCGCACGCGGCCGGTATTGTATTTAAATAAGTGCTTGTGTCTTAACTGGTTGTATAATTCCCAAGCACAGAAGAGCTGTGTCCCTTGCTAAGTTCGTGAAACATGTCAAAAGTTGACACCTTGGGCATCTCAGAGAAATTGTGACTGGCTTTCATCAGGGTAGGAAGGGTAAGCAATGTTCTTTCAAGTTACTTCAACACGAAGTTTCTCTGTGATCTATTGTCGAGTAGTCCATCAGGATCTAACTCCACTCCTAACCTATCAGCTTGCTCACATAATATTACAAGTTCATTCTTCCTTATCTGCAGGGGCGTAGCGTCCATGTAATCTATGAATCTGAGATTACCAGTTCATAATAGCCATTATACATTCATTATATTATAGTTTCCATCTAATACAATTTTACTAATGCTAAGTNAGCCCTGTCCACTGGTACACTGGTGGCAAATAAAATTCACGTAGCTCCTAACCACCGTTACACTGGTGAGCAAGACCGCATCCCATGATGGGATGTTTAGGCCTTGTATTTATTGGCCAATCAAAACAGCCATATACATTTACTTTGGCTAAGGTTATTCCAAAATGTCTGCGCCCAGATAAAAGTTGTTTACGTGCTGTTTGGAGGAAAATTTATCAATTTTCGGCATGAAACATGCAGATTGATCGAGGCGTGTTCCCACTGCCTTTGGGGATGTAAGAAATGATGGAGAGGGCTGGGATTCACAACATCATGCAAATGACACAGACTTTGATGATGCAGTGTGTGGACCAATAAACATTCCAGCAGATATGAATGAAAACTCTCGTGCAGTTGATTTGTAAGCCTATTTCTGGACGGTGAGCTCTGGGAAAATCTTGTTGGCAAGCCAGGACTCTTCAAAGATACGTAGGGTGTTGTGACTTCTTAGATTAATCAGAGTTCGTAATGAATGGTTTTGTTGCTGAGGCTTAAAACTTAAATGATCTCAATATATCTTTAACTGAGGAATTGTACTAGAGGGTAGTGAAGACCCTGAACTAAGTGGGAAGATTGTCGGAATGGTCGTGTGAGTGCGTCGAGTGTGAGTGGTTATGTATTGATGCTATTTATGAAATATTGATGATGTGAATTTTATCTATATTATTATTAAATGTATGAGCCTGAGTGCGGTGTTGTGGAGGTGTCTTTTCACGTCCGGTGGTTTAGGTGTTGTGCTTGTATGTGTGTACTATGTCGGTTGTTCCCTCTTCTCTTCTTCTCTCTTTCCCTCCTCCTTACTGTTCACACTCTAGTTGCTAGGGCAGTCTCCTATCCTACCCTCCCCTTGGTACAGCGTGTCAGCTCGCCGTGGGCGATGGTGACACCCTGTACCCTCTGTCCATCTGTCCCCCTTTCCTTCTCCAGATCTCTACTATCGTCTTCTTATTCTCTTCTTTCCCTTTAAGTCCGGGTCCTCAGTCTGAGGATTCGTGACCTTATGGGGGCTCGTCTATTCGTCTGTACCTTGGCCGTTTTGTCCACATGGAGTGAGTGAGTTTATGTCGTAGAATTATTTAATTAGATATTAATCTTTGTTTCAATTTTTCAGATAAGGTGAGGAAGTGTTCTTTCAGTGTGCATGTGAGGACTCCACTGGAGAAGGCAGGCGACGCTGGGCTGGGGAGAGAGCCTTCGTGTAAAATAAGTTAAGTTCAGTGTGAGTCGGCAGGTCACTGTGACCTGGTACGGCTGCCTCTTTCTGTATACTCTTTGCTTTTCTTTTCCCTTTTGTTGGTGTGTTGTGTGTTAACCTTAAAGGGTGGTGGAGCGAGATTTTCGCTTGTGGTAGACGTGACTAGAATTATCTAGGTTAGTAAAGGTCGGGGTCGCCTCTATCACAGCGATTAGTCTTTGTTAGGGCTTTTTATTTGTTTAGATTGTGGCGTGTTTATTTCTGCGTGTGTTTCTTTAAAAAAATTTTTTTTTGTCGCAGAAGCGTCCCTCCTGTCTTGTCTCATTCGATCTGTAAATACGTTTTTTTTTCAGACTCTTGTTCTCGTGCCTCTCCTTGTAGTTACTCGGTGTTGTTAGAAATTTTTTTTTCCCTGCTTATTAATTCTCTTAGTTGGTCTTGTCTTGTTTGTAATGTAAGTGTTCCGTAAGTTTACTTACTCTTTTCTTTTCCTTTATTCTTTCTTCTTTCTTTCTTATTCTTTCTTCTTTTTTTAAAATAATATTACACACAAATCTAATGTACTAGATCGATGCAGTAGTCTTATTACCTGTAGGATAGGACTTAAAGAGTTTTGTTAATTAAAAGATAAGACTTAAATAAAGTCTTTGTTGACAGTGGAAGTGGACTTGAACATACTTAAATACTCTACTGTTAAAATATTACATTAGAACGTGTGACAGAAAGAAATAGCAATTATGACTACCTTAGAGGAATTATTAACCCTAGGTAGAAGCCTGGACTTGCAGGGTAATGACTTAAAAGATTGGGTGGCGGAACAGCAAGCCTTGCAACGAGATGAGCGAGCTAAAGAGCGTGAAGAGCATGATAAAGAGCGAGGAATGAAAGAAAAGGAGATGGAATCTCTAAATAAGATACATGTAAAAGAAAAAGAGATAGAATCTCATGAGAGAATAAGACTGGCGGAAATACAGAGTGAGTGAGTGAGTGAGTTTGTGTTTTACGGCATGTCAGCACGATTACGGCTATATTACGCCCTCATACAGAGAGATAATGAGGAAAAAGGTAATAGTGTGGTGCAGATGAAGAAAAGTACAGCACCAAAAATTAAATTGTTCCCTTTCAACGATACAAAAGATGACATTGACGCCTTTCTGTATAGGTTTGAGCTCCATGCTCAACTTCAACACGGGGATAATAAGAGAATATGGGCTACATACCTTTCTTCATTACTCCAGGGACGCGCATTATACTATTTTAGACAGCTCCCTCGAGCAGACACAGAAGATTATGATAAGGTAAAATCCTTACTGTTAAGGCGCTTTGCCCTTACAGAGGAATTTTTTCGAGATAAGTTCCATAGAGCTAGAGCCGAATCCAAGGAAGATTTCGAGGCATCTGTTGCCAGGCTCACGGACTATTTCGACCAGTGGACAGAACTGGCAGGTACAAAGAATGATTATATCGCCCTACGCGACTTAATGATCTTAGATCAGATTTATTCTTCATGCCATAAAGACTTAGTGGCATTCTTAAAAGAGAGAAAACCAAAGTCATTAAAAAATAAAAGAAGCTTCAGCCTTGGCAGAACAGTACCGAACGGCGCATCCTTCCAAGCCTATAGCTAAAGCTTATGTATAGGACGGAAAAATTTTGGCTGCGATGGATTTACAGAGCGATCGTGATAGACCGAGAGGCAGAAACCAGCGCCAAGATAGTGGTAAAGTCACAGGCGAAACCAAGGAAGCAACGCTCACTTTTCTACATACAGGTATTGTAACGATTACAGCGTGCTAAAGCACGGGACTTTAGTAATATTAGAGATGCGGGATGTTGGAATTGTAGCAGGAAGGGCCATATCGCGCGTGTTTGTCCATCAGGGAACTGTTGGAACTGTGGACAGCCTAATCATATGAGTTTTAATTGCCCTGCGAAGAAGCTTAGGCAGAATGGTATTGATAAGGATCCTAGGTCTCCTAATAGATACTCCCAAAATTTGCAGTTAAAGAAACAGTGCAAAATGTGACTAGTCTAATCTATTGGTTTCCTTTTTTTTTTTCTACTTCATATTTGGGTGAATGGGAGCTCTGTTACCATCTGACCATATACTTGTATATCTAATAAATGTGCAGAGAAGCACAGCCTAGACTGAGGAGTCAATAGTAGATATCTAGATCTAGTACTTACCAAGAATCATTGTCGGCCTATGAATTTCTGCTGTATGACTGTAGTGATGTGAGGGGAGAGGCTGCACTGCCTAAAAGAATACCAGTATTACTAATTTTGTCCCTGAGATGACTACAAGTAAATATATTTATTTACCTAGACTAGAACTATCTGCACATTCTTTTTGTCATTGTACTTATGAATTTTATCTGTATCTTCTACAGCTGTTAGCTTCTCTCTGATAGTGATGATGATAGAATGCATGGGGAAGAAAAAGGAAACGACCACAAGCAGCATCTGCACAGACTGCAGTTGCAGAAGGTGACTGGACAGAAGATCTCTCGAACTTTCCAAGAATTCCTGCCTTCACTGGTACACCTGGCCTGAAGATTCCAGATGAAACACCGAAAACTCCCTTGGGATTCATCCAGCTTATCTTTTCTAATAATTTGCTACGAATCATGAAAGAGCAGACTAACCTCTATGCTGCTAAAGAACTGCCTCGAAAACCATTTTCACCACACAGCACTTTCAGAAAGTGGAAAGCCGTGAAGCTGTCGGAACTGTGGGGATACCTCACTATCCTGGTTCACATGGCCCTAGTAAGAAGCCAAAGCTGAACGACTATTGGTCAACATCTGAAGTCCTGAAAACAGATTTTGCTGGCAAAATTATGTCTCGTGACAGGTTCAAACAAGTGTTGGCTCTGTTCCACCTCAATGACAACAGAACGCATGTACCACTGAATGAGCCCAACCATGACCTTCTGCACAAACTGAGACCGTTTATTGACTATATCGGAGGAAAGTTTCAGTCATTGTACGTCCCAGAGGGGAAAATTGCTATTGACGAGGCAATTTGTCCCTGGCGAGGGCATTTGCGGTTTCGTGTGTATATGAAAGACAAGCCCAGTAAGTGGGTTATAAACTTATATGAACTGTGTGAAAGTGGCACTGGATATGTTTACAGATTTGAAGTATACTGTGCAGCACCAGGTGTCAGCAACTGGCCAATGGACGTCTGTGTCAGAATGATGGGTGATCTTCTGAACAAAGGTTACATTCTGTACACAGACAACTACTACACATGCCCAGCCCTTGTTGATTGGCAGAGAACACCATGCTGGTTGGTACGTCAGGGCAAACAGGGTTGGCATGCCTCGGGATCTACCACTGGAACAAATGCAAACTGGAGACATCAAGTACAGACGGAAAGGTGATCTTTCTGCTCTCCGTTGGCTGGACAAGAAACCTGTGCATATCCTGACAACCATACACTATCCCACCCAGAAGCAGCGAATTGTCACACCTACTGACCAGAAAGACAAACCAGTGGCAGTGCAAGATTACACCTGCAACATGGTGGGCGTCGACCTTTCTGACCAGCTGATTTCATACTTCCCTCTCCGTCGGCGCACAATGAAGTGGTGGAAGAAGCTGTTCTTCCACCTGTTCACCCTTGCCCTGATACAGTGCCACATCCTGTAACAACAAGTACCGCGCATCGGTGAATGAAAGCAGCATTCAGCTCAGTGACTTTCTGAAGCTGGCTTGCACTAGGATGGCACAGGAGTTTTTTAGACGGACCCAGCGGGACAGAGATGAGGCGGCACCCAACACCCCTCTTCAAGCCACCACAGGAATGGACCGCCTTGTGTCAAGGTGCCTTCCAAAACTCCTGCCACCATCCGTTACTGACAAAAAAACAGTTCAGGAAGTGCCATGTTTGCACAGCTCGCAAAATTAGAAAAGAGACCAGCATTTGGTGTGAGGCCCACAACGTTCCGTTGTGTGGGGCCCCATGCTTTGGTATTTTTCATTCCGTGAAGGATTATAAATTGTGATTCAGTCCATGGATATTTTCAGGGTTGATCGCCATACATGTAAGTAAACTGCAACTTTTATTTTTACTTTCATTGTTTGTCTTTTCATGTTATTTTTTTTTCCTTTTGTCTCCAGTTGTTCAGTTGTTGGGGATATCACCTTTCTTGTTTGTGGCTCTCTGTGGTGTTTTTATTTTTCTTACATGTTTTATCATTTATCACAATACAATATGTTTTACTACAAATATGAGGTTTGTCACTGTGTTTATATGCATGACCTGATGAGAAAGGGTATTTCTGAACTTTTTTCAAAATGCATTTTATATAGGTCACAAAATTAATTTTCCAGAAAAAACTACTGTATGCATCAAAAATCTGATTTCATATTCTGTTAGAACACATGTTTATCTTATTATGTGCAAAAACTCATGTTTACACATGCAGTGATGTTTTGAAAACAGCCCAAAATCCTCAGTCCCAGTGGAGTGGCAGCCATTTTTTTAGATCAGTCCCAGCAGTACTGACTGCCAGAAATAGGTCAGTCTCCAGTGAGTTAAAAAGGACAGAACAAAAAGTGGATCTAAAACAAAAAGTTGCCAATAAATTCAAAAATTTCATGTGGTTCCTTCACTTTGGTGGTATTTTACACATTATATGTAAAAATGATTTAAAAAATCAAACTTAGGCATTAATGGGTTAATGTAGACCTATTCTAACAGCAGAATGCTCAATGCAGCAACACACTTGGTGCACTGAACACACACACATCAAACTGCACCTGAGTTACCACCCATCCATCAAATCACACTCATACAGATTGAGCTCGGGGTCTGGTACAACTTACCTAAAGCCTTAAACTAGTGGGCACATCTTTCCCTGCATTCTAGCAGGCAAGACTACACTCATGTAAACTTTTTTTTAATGGCAAACTGCAACACACTTGCTGCACTGAACATCCTAGAGCACATCAGCCACCATCCATCCATCCATCAAATCACACTCACGCAGACTGAACTCATGATCAGGTACAACTTATCTAGAGCACATCTGTTCCTGTTTTCTAGCATACATGACCATGCTCTCATAAACATTCTAATGGCAAACTGCAACACACCTGATCCACTGACCTCACACACACATCCAACTCTACCAGAGTCTCCATCCATCCATCAAATCACACTCACGCAAATTGAATTCAGGGTCGGGTATAGCTTGTCTAAGATTTTAAACTGATGGGCGCATCTGTTCCTGCTCTCATTGTTACCCATCTCATTGTAGATCAGGGCCTGGTAGAAATATGAATCTTTCTCCTTCATGTAGGCTTCCACACTCTTGAACAGGGAGGTGATTGTTGACATCAGATCCAAGGCTGAAATCAGTTCTGAAATATCCAACAGTCTAGTGTTGCAGTAATGCCATTCAGTTTTAATAATATTCTCTTAACTTTTTAGTTTCACATAGTCTGATCTAGAATGTTTCATTATTAGCAGCAATTTACATTTCAACACAAAGACAGCTCTTAAGAAATAACTTGTAAGAAATACATAACTAGATCTAATTAGATAATACCTGGGGCAAATAGAAAACAAAGCGACAAGAGACAGCACATTTCTAGATTTAGATTGCATTTCAGATGATGCTGAACAACAATCTCTGAAAGACATTAATATTTTGATGTCAAAGAATTTGATCTGAAACAGTCATTTTGCTCCATGATCTGCTCAATTTCACAGTGACTTTGGCATTTTTCTACCACATGTATATGCTGTCACTGCCTATCCTGCCCGGTGGTTTGCAGCCGGGATTTGCTACACTGTTTGGCTTAAAAAATCGATACCATTTTTACTTGCAGCTGACGGTAATTGTGTGGCCACAATGAGTTACTAAAGTAAAACACTAAAAGAAGCGCCACCAGAATGCTTGTGGGTACTCTTTGGTTTGACACAAATTGACAAATATACACACAAACTTGCTATGGCCTTAGGAAAATGGCACACACCTGCTTTTTTGGTAGCTGCACTTTCACAGATTGTTTGAGCTGCCAATACTTTACACCGTGCATACACGTACAGCGCCCTAGCCTTGTCATATGCTGATGCATTGGTCAGGATACGCGTCATCTGAGATTCTATTAGTTGCATGCCTTGCTCTGGCAGGTTCATGTTCAGCTGTGGACCGAAAGAAAAACAGAAACGTTTTAGTTAGGGATCAAGGACCCTCCACATCAACACTGTTGGAGGGCTCGCATTCCTCTCTGTCTCTGGGATACTTGGAGCTACAGAGTTTATTTCTAGCAGGTCCATTCATGTCCAATAGGTTCAAGGTTCTGGATTGTATCAACCAACTCCAACTTTGGGTCAAATAACTGGGAAGAAAGTACTGATCAGCTAAGGACAGCAGATAGAAATGGGTTTGTAAATTCAGGACAACGACCTTTTCGAGGGAAGGGAATCCTGAGAAAATTACTCCTAAGTCCACCAAAGACAGAGTATATCAGTTTTATGGGTGTGGAGGTATCAAATTACATGCACCACCCACTAAATATAATGCCAAGGCTTAAGGATGTGCTCTGCTTGATACTGACTCAAGATCAGGGTGAAAAATTTGCCTCTATGTCTAGGCTGCAATTCCTCCTTCTGAACTGGAGAAGCATAAAACCCTGGAAATTCTATATGAGCACAAGACAGGGACTAACTTGGAAAGAAAAACCCGAGCTACTATGCAAATCTTATCCAAGAAAATGAACAACAAAGCGTGCACGTCCCCTTATTTCAAACATACTTTGATATTAAACAGAGGGCCTGTAGTAATTTCAGTATGCTCACATTGCTGGTATAAGGAACTCTGAAATAAGGCAACTCTCCCTGCCTTTGTAACATTAACAGGACACAAGTCAGGAGGGGAAAAAAAGAAAAACCAAAACCACCAACTGAAATCAGATGAAATTTTGAGTATCCAAATCGGAATCCCTAAGACCTTGCTTACCTGTACATATGCCAGATATGTGGTGCCCAGAGCTCCACACAGCTCCAGATAATGCTTTTTAGCATGTGCTATACAATCTGTGATATGGGTGACAGCTGAGCTGTAGTTCTTAGTAGCTATATACAAGGCAGCCAACTCTAGTAACACTCTGTTGAAATGAAGTTGATATAATTTTTGAGCATGATAATTTAAGAATTTAAAAAACCACAAATATCATTAACAAGAGGTGGCCATGCACAAATATAAAGCAACACTGAGCTACAGAAATCCTTCATGGCCACATTTAAGTTGCAAGGGATTGTATGTAGGAAATATGCTACCAGCGATATCTTAATTTATATCTTGACTTGAAATTTCCTCTACTGTCATACATGAAGACATTCTCAACAGAGAAAAATGTACACAAAATCTGAATCATTTTTACATTTTGACTTAAATGCAAAACCGGAAGACCCTCTCCCCAAAAACAACAACCAGACAACTCCAGGACGATAGTTAGCACTACAGCCCACCTGCATCTGTAGTCTGCATGGTATCCTGATTTGTCTTTCTCGCATTCCTTGAGTAGCTGGTCTAGACATGCAAATGCTTGTGTGACTTGGCCCTGCTCCTTCAGTAGCATTGGCTTTCTGGTGAAATAAATTAAAAATCAGTTCTACTCAGGAAAGCTTCCAAATACAGCATGAAAGATCCTTGTGAGGGATGTAATCTGATGTGGTCTAGCAATTTATGTTGATCAATGTTTTAAATTTCTACTACAACCAGTTTACGTTTATACTTTTAGCTAGCACTGTTGGCAAAAGGAAGGGAGAGGCAATCAACCTCATGCTACACCAGCACCCATTTACATGGCCCTTTTTAAAGCAAAATTATTGTGATCAGACCTATTGAGGAATTTGGCCTCATAACACCAACATGGCAACTCCGAGTTGCAATGTTATGCACTACTTGATTGGCAACTGGCAAGCATGACTTGACAGCCAATGCTGCCCTTTTGATGTTGCCGGCCTGGTATTACCTACTCTCATTCCTTTGGTTCAGTGCATAAAATAACCTCTTTAAATCCCCTGGGGCCATGGATAGATCTGACCTTGTTAATTGCAGAAGACTTGTAAATTTAAGGTCCTTAGATCATTATGGTGTTAACTTGACAAATAAATCTTTTCCTTTTTATATTTTTAAGACAAAAGGCGGCATGATCATTATCGCGAGGATTTGACTTACCTCCCTCATGAATTACTGTAAATCAAATAGCCTTGCCTGCATGGTTAATTGCTTTATGTATGAGCACACATGAGCATGCTGATAAATTCAGATCAATTTTCATAGAAAATACAGGATAATAAAGTGACTTTATCAGCAGAAAGTTTCAAATGAGGAAAGAATGGGACATGAAACCAGCAAGGATTTGTAGACGCAAGTGTGCCCAAATAACTCCCCCACAACCTCTTCCCTCCTCTGATGTCATAATGTAAAACCAGATTTCACCCACCTGATTTTTGCCTCTGGTTCATCCACTGCTTGCAGATTAATCAAGACTTGCTCAGCTTCATTCAGCTTCCTGTTGTAGATGGCTTTAGTGAAGGCAATTCTCTGCTGACATGACTGCCACAGTTCACAATTAGAGGTGTTGACTGGAAACCTCAATTTTGCTTGGTTCAGAATTTCTGTGGCTGATGTGTAGTCACCCTTAAGAAAGAAAACATAAAAGCAAAGCACTTATTACGTGATCTTGGTTCAAGTAAATTCTATGTATCCAACATAATGACTGATAGAATAGCCTTTCCCGTTTCCTGCCCCCGCAACCTCTGAAGCGGACTTCCATTTACTGCACTGTTTGAATACAGGGGAGCACACTTAATACGAACATGCTTAGCACATAAACATGGATACTGAGTACAGTATTTTTTTATTGCAGTTTTGTCTTCTTTAAGGCTAGGTATATGGTTATTATGTATTTCTGGTCATAGGTACACTTTTGGACAGTCCCAAGGTGTATGTCTATATATGCTCCCATTGTATACAGGTTTCTGACAATTGATTAGGGAAAGGGGTATCTGTGACTGGCAAACATACCTAAAACTTGGCCACTAAAATTTTAATGCACCTTATGCCTCACTGGTGTCATGGCTAATTTGTGTCATAGCTGGCAGGTGCCAAACTACTACAGTGGAGCTTCCGAGATAAGACCCTCTCATTTACAACTTCATGTCGATTAAGACAAAATCTCATGATGGATCGGTTTCTCTATATGAAAGACCTCAGTGTAGCGACTTCCTGCGAAATTGAACATGCGACCCACTCTGAACCTTTGCTCGACCCACTCTGAACCTTTGTTTGACCCACTCTGAACCTTTGTTTGACCCACTCTGCACTCTGAATTACGACCCGCCCACATGGTCAGAACATGTGTATTTGTGTAGTTTGATGCCCATTAGTCTACCTCATGACGCAACACAGGTGCGAGCTGCCAGAGCCTCATTGATTCGATGTACGATTGACAGGCTAGACTGAGTGGGCTTAGGCTACTCTGTCCATCTCCGTATGAATGGACTGGTGGAAACGTTACTTCCGCTTCTCGAATATGATTGGACACAGGAAATGACATCGCCTAGAGTAAGCCAATGAAATACTGTGCAGACTGTAGGCCTACGGTATTTGCGTCTTATTTTCCCCATGGTGCCTTTCGCACTCATGTTGTCATTCGTTCATTTGAACGCTGTCATAGTGGGCACATCAGGCCATAATTTTTATCTTGACCTTGGCTACACACATTAACTCAGATCTGGGACGATGAGAAACCACAAGACACAGGCACTCACGTTAGAGGAGCAAGATAAGATTGTAAAGAGAAGCAGAGCTGGACAGACTGCAAAGCATACTGCACAGACGTTAGGATACCTGAGATGCAGACCAATCTAACCCATACAGGGTCACTTCCGCGAAAACTGCATTTAAAATTTTGAGCCCCTCAGATTTTTCAATAATTGTGGGTAAGACCAGTCTTCTGCTCAGGTATCTATTTGTCACAGAGCTTCCATTGTAGAAGATACTGATGGAAGATGTCCTCTCCCCCACCCCAACCCCAACAAGTCTGCATGCAAAAAATCTCAAATTAAAAAAAAAAGTTTTTGTGGGTAAGACCAGTCTGCTTCTCAGGTATCCGTCACTGGGCAAAACCCGGTAAGGGAAACAGCAATCTTCAAGGCAAAATGATGTGATGGCTGCCACTGGGTCTTGAGGGGAGTGTGGACTGTAAGTGCTTACTGATACTAGAGTTAATAAAAACAGCCAAATTCAGCATGATCTTACCAGGTCAGCATGCTGCTGGGCCAGGTTGCACATGGCTATACACACAGCCTGGCCATTGTAGTATACACCATTGATGCTTGTGTTCAGATTGAGAACAATTTGGCTGTCTAAAGAACACAACTCTCTGGACAGAAAGAAAAGGAAAAAGCATGCTCAAACTAAAATGATCATAGACGTCCCTGCAAGAAATATTACCTGAAAACTTGTGAATAACATATCACTATCAGTCAAAATTTTTGGATATTACAAAACAGATTAACACCATGTTGCTATGTTCTATTGCAAGCTGTTGTTCTATCCTTGGTGGAATCCCCTATCATTCTTAATAACATGCTTCAAGGAATGGGACACAAACATAAATCAGAATTAATTTACAAGCTATATCATATAATGAGCATGACTAACTTTGAATAATGAAAATTGATATAAAATTGAATGGTGTGAATTATTACCACCTTTCTTTTTTTCAAAATTAGTTATGCTCGTTATCTGATATAGCCTTCAACTTTTAAAATCTAAATAGCAAAGTTTTTAATCATCAATAAATAAGCGTCGGTCAGCCAAAATTTTATTCCAGGTGATCTGTATTGTTTTCATGACACATCATCATCTCAACCCTTCACTTACCTCTCTACAAAAGTTCCATTAGCAAAGCAAGGCCAAAAATAACTATTGAACCTAGCCTTTTCCAGTCTTCATTATTGGAAAGAGCATGCAAAAACAAGCAGTTTGCTTTTTAAATTTTTAAAATCCTTCAATAACTTTGGAGTTATGAATATTTGAAGTTCACAAAAAGCGCTGTATTTTCCCTTCTATTTCCTTTGTAATTTATAGTGGAGGGTATGGCAAAGATTTATCCTATATTTTGACAGAAATACTTGTTACTTTTACACTTTTTGAGATATCAGCATGAAATTTGGATTGCTCTTACCTGAGTCCATGAGCAATCAGATTATGTTACATAAATTTGTTTCCGCATGTTAGTTGGTCGGCAATTTGCATAAAATTATGTAATATTACATAATCACGCACCAGACGCACAGCAACATTCTTATAAAAGTTCATAAAAATGCAAGCAGTTGTCCCATTCTGATAATTAAGAAACACCAGGTACTAAAACTAAACATATTTTATTGTAAATGCCCACTGTAAATGTTTTCCATTAATAGGGGTAAATTTGCATATCATTATAAATTCTACATATGGGCCAGCGAAGGCAAATTCTTCAGCAGGTCGTAAAATATCACTCATTCATCCGATTTCAAAAATTCAAAAAATGCCAGATCCAGTATTACAAGTAGCTTCACCTCAAGTATAGTACAAGCATTTATTTTAAGAAACTAACATAAGATTTATTTAGCCATGCACTGTAAGAACAAGATCCTTTCTTTTGCAAACAGCCGGCTTACCTGTATCGTCCATAATAAAAATTTATGAAGCCTGATGTCCTCAGAATTTACAACTTCCTCTCAAAGTAACAAGAGGAAAACTCTCGATAAAGATTTTCAATTTCTGCCCAGGTCTCCACAGCCATCTGTCTCCCGCTGCTCCCAGTTGAAATGCTTAGGTTATCCTTCAGAATGAAATGTTTGTGCACAAGCTGAACATCTTTACCATTCGGCCATTTAAACCGACCGCTGACTGAGCACGGATGGGCAAAGTCAACGATAAAAGTAGTGTCACTTTTCTGCTCCTTGATAATTCCTGAAACAGACATATGTGCAGATAATCAGAACACAGTTTGTATTACAAAGACAGGCAGTCACTCACTCCCTAAATCTCGGCCTCAATTCTTTCATTTAGTTAATGCTTTCTTGCTTGTTCACTTACTTCCTCACACAGTAACATCACATACCAAGCCAGAGAGCAGAATCACAATGACAGAAGATTTGAATTTTTGTTGGCTTGAAACCTGGAGAAGAATGACAGTTATCTTAACTTATAAATGCACTTGTAAAAGAACTGATGAAATGTTAAAGCACCTGATTTTTACATATCTAGAATAAATCAAATTTTCTAATCTGTCACAATATGGCTTACCTGGATATGCACTGTCTTGATAAGCAACTGCCACCCACTGCCCAACATTCAGAGACATCAATGTAGGTGCGGGCACTGACTTCATCGTGTCAACATTTTTGTTGCGAAGTTGTGTTTCTTGTTGAAGTCGCAGTGAACCACATGCCTCCAGTGTCTCTCTGCTTTTTTTAAGGTGTTTAAGACGCAAAGCTCTGCCCAATTTTGCTGCATGAGCCCACAGCTTTTTGCGGCGCTCTGAATGCATGGATCGCATCCATGACGATAATTTCGTCCTCTTTATCAGCTCCAGAGAACTGTGATGATGGAAGCTGCAGTTGGGACGTCGCCTCTGGCTGCTGTCAAGGCTCCCAAACTGATGTTCTGATGTCAGGTTGCTAATGGGAGCAAACCCGGTTGCTTCTAGAAGCTCAGAGGTGGGCTCACTGGCGTACTGGCCTCCCTCCAGAAAGTCCTTGAGCTGCAAGTCCATTGTTTTCAAAAAGGCAGATGCAATAGCCTTTATTGCCTGGAGCAAGATTTCATGGCATTCATGGGACAGATGGACTTCAGGCTCAACTGGTGTCAGAGGGGATTCTGCAACGATCATGTGAGAGGGGTTATCCTGTACAATGTTGAGGAATGTGTGGAGAGGTTGGAAGATCTTGTAAAGGTGGAGGTATTTGACTTTGTTGTTGATGACAAGATGGAGCAAAGGACCTGTGATCTTCTGGTGGAATATGGCGAGGGCTGTGAGCATGGAGATGATGGTGGAATCTTGTAGGTCTAAATACAGTGACTGCAGCTTTTTATTAGGTGTCTTGACATTTCTCAGAATTTCCTGGAAACTTTGCAGGTGATGAAGTGTTTGATAACTTGTGCTGAATAAGGCGTTGAATCTGTTGTCTCTGTAGTTTCCTTTCTTGGATTTGATGCCGTTGGTTGCACAGTGCCCCTCCCACAAGTCGCGCAGGCCAAGATGGTCTCCAGCTGGTCCGAATGTGTCGGCAGCAATCTTGCAGACACGTTTCACTGCAGAATCTATGGTGTAGTCTGCAAAAGTGTCGCTGCAGTCTCTCCCAACTTTCCCATCTTCTGTATTGTCTTGAAGGGCTCGCAGAGCCTTAATTGCATTGGTGTGGAAACCCAGCAGAACATGAGCGCTGCAGAAAAAGGTCTGCACTTCAGAATTATCCTCAAGTCCTGCTTCTTCTAAAATTTCCCTCCTCCAAGCGGTCAAAATCTCATTTGATTTTTTTTCGTTGGCAGCACGGTCATTCATTACAAATGTTAATTTTTTGACAGTTTCTGCCAGGAACCTGTCCACTTCATTTGCAGGTCCACCATCTATTGCAGCCACTTCTTCAAGTTTTTCTTGGCAATCATCTGCAATTGCTTGCCCAGTCTCTGAAGCCACTAACGAATATCCTAGTGGCATGACATGGCCATCATTTGTCACCACAGATTTTGTTTGGATCTTTTTTCGTTTGCGGGTGGTACCATCTTTTAAAACTCCAAAATGGTCACATTCCTGAAGTTTCTCTTTGATGAGGCATTTTGATAAATAATGTCCTTCATCAGCAATTTTTCGGCATGTTTCTCGTGATGGAACATCTTTGTTGCTCAGTTCAGTGCTAAACAGGTACCTGGCCACTGTTTGGATGACAGGTCCAACTTTTGCGGTCGCCACTTCCAGGCCCAGTAACTCAATCACGCACATTCTCATTTCCTCTGAGAATCTGCCACCATCTTTCCTCTCGGAGGGTTCTGATTTCGCATCCAGCTGACTGGCTAAAATCGCAACATTTTCCTTCAGCACCTTGACCTCCTTTCTTTTTTCTCCCAGTTCATGTTTCGCTTTCTTTTCACCTGCTGACTTCTTTGTCTTTTCTTGCTGCAATCTGATCTTCAACCTTTTTATTTCAATATCTTTCTGCTCACATGAATGAAGTGTTTTCTTCAACATCGGTGTCAGTTTCATGACCTTCCGGTAATTCTCTTCACCTCGTCTGTCTCGTCTATCCACATTGTATTTACTATACTTTCCTTCAAGCATTTTGATGTTACGCAGGAATGCCTCTTTCTCAGCTTTCAGATCTTCAATTTTGTTTGTCAGTGTGCGAATATGTCTTTCCTTGGAAAGTATTTCTGTTTCCATCGCATTATTAAGTTTGACATCGTCTGTTCTCACAGAATGCTGATCCACAGGATTCGAGCTGACATGCATGTAGTTGCTGGGTGTACTTGAAGCACATGGCATGTCTGAAGATGATGAGGGTGGCATGACTGTGGGTGATTCATGGCTTTCTGAATCTGCTGCAAAAGTTGACAGCCATTGTGAAAATGCTGTAGATTCTAGTGTCTGTAAGGCTTCGTACTGTTTCTTATGCCTCATTTCAGCCTGTGTTGCAAATAACACACCCACCGCTATGTCACAGGGCTGGTCAATACACTTCTTGCACCATTCTGAGACAACTGACAGATCAAGCTTATTGACTTTACAAAATCTGTATACATCAATGACGGCTCCATTGGTCAGATCAGGAAAGATGGGCAGTACATTGCCTCGGATCTGGCTCTCTGTGATGCCTAGGGAAGTACAGTGGGGCAGGAGATCAACTCTCCTTTTCTTTGATTTGGGGGCCATCACACCTAAAGGATATGAAGAAAGTACAGAGTTAAAAACTTTTTTCTTCTCTAATTAGTCTAATCTAGCCTTGGACAAGACTATAATATTTAATAATAATAGTCATAGAGAGAAAAAGCTAGACTAGACTATACTGACAGTCATCGTTGCTGTAATGGGAGACTGCTTCGATTGTATACTATAGAGATCTCCACTATAATACAGACACCGAGCGTCCATAATGGTAAAATGTGCTGTTTTTCATCATATTTTATATCAAATGCGCTCCTGCGACAAAAGGGTATTTCCTTATCGAAGAATAGGTCAGGTTCTTAAAATAGAAGCCTACTCAACAGCCGTCCAATGAAATAAGAGGTTTTAGTAAGGAGAATGATGTCATAAACCAAGAACGCTAACTCTAGATGCTCGGTCTTATCGGGTCACCCACGCTCACCTGGTGCCCCGGGGCTGTTCAAAAATCGCTCAGTATGCGAGGCAAAGTTTGAGCTTCGGGGCTCTACAAACATATCATCCCTCATATTTTCCGTGTATGTTGCACATAAAAAGAAAGGTCTACTTACCCTTTATTCAGCGTAGGGTTCCGATATTCGATCGAAGGGCTGGTTTGGCAGCTACAGTGGCTCAACTTCTCTGTGTTCTCACTCGAAAACGGCATGAGATAAAAACATCGGGAAAAGTACCGGAAGTAGATCAATCTTTTCTCTGATTGGATGCCAAATTTGAGCCAGCTATCTTTAGAAATATGACATCAGTTCTTATTTAAACCATCCAACCCCCCCTTTTCCTCATGCCATACCCTCCACGCGGCGCGAACATGACTCCATGAAGGGTGTTTTTCCCTCGCTAATAACTCCGTCGGTAGTTGACTAAAATCGGAATAAAATACACCATTTTAAAGAAGAAGATGTGCCCTTTACGATCATATAAAACACTTTGGGCTTTTATTTAGGATAAAGACATACTGATCGAGTTAAAACATGATACTCTTCGCCGATACGAGGCCGCCGTGACCCGATTCCTCGCTCGCGCCGGGTCAAGTTGCTTTGCTAGTTCCATGCTTAAAATGTGAAATATGACAATGAAAAATATCCTTATACAGTGACAGTGAAGAAACATAAAAAGAGCAGTCACCTCTTGCCATAGTGATGCCACATAGCAGCCCTCTGAATACAGCCTGAAGACATCATGCCGTAACTGGAATGCATACAGTTGATCAGGTTGCTCTGGGTGAAGTAGTAAATAACCCTGAGGGAAAAAAGTAAGAAAATAATAAGCCTTGTTTTTCCATTCAAGACATCCACATTGTCACAGAGCACAGACATGATAAATGACATCCAAGAGTGCACATGCTATTTTTCTTCCCTTTTCAAAAACATCCCAAAACACCAAATTACTTTTCATAATGGTGTATTGTAAGGGAGATAATCAAAATATTTACACTCCCTCGTAATGAAATGCATGCAATGCATGTACAGTAGAACCATGGTTTTTGGTATGCCCTTGGCACATCAAAAAATTATATTTAAGGATACTTAATATCTAGGTCCATCTCAATAATGCAATCATAGAACAATATTAAAATTGTGCACATAAATTTCATCCAATAACATATTTTCAAATAAAGAAATAATAAATCCAAAGATTCCATTGTGTTCACCTGCCGATGTAAGTGTCATAGGCTTAAAAGTGATAGAATATTAAATTAATTTCAAGTCTTCATATTTGCAACCTCACAGGAGTATGGCGAGAGCTGCACTTCAGTGAAGGGTGTCACTGTGCAATACTGAGAAATGTGCAGTTAAGAGGGTTGTGATTAAGTGATGTCAACAGTTGAATGAAAGAAATAACTGCTAGGGACAGTTATGTGTAAAGAAATATTAATCATTTTACCTGGCTGGCATCTCTGTTCCCATCCCAAGATCTTTGCTGACCCAGTTTAAGCCTAAGACAGTCAAATTCTGTAATGTATTCAAATCAAACCTTTCAGCATTTCATTTGATTGTAAGACAGTGGATACAGCCATGCATTCAGGCCAAATTTCTCAACATTTAATAAGACTGAAAAGTAAATAGTACAATTACAATTAAAGGTGTGAGTGAAAGGAGGATAAAACAGAAAAAAAAACTTTCCAATGCAGACAGTTATCTACTCTTCACAAAAATATACAGAGAAACAAAACTGTGTAGTCTAAGAATAGTTTCCAAGATAAATTTATACATGTAAACATAACTTACACATAAGTAAATGTAAATCATAATTTCCAGATGCGTATTTCATAGGTATTGGAGGAATAAAACATTCTCAGGCAAGTATTTCAGACTGTTAGATTCCCAGACTCTGGAGAGACTAGGCACCCCCAGTCAACAGTCTTATGTGTCTGTCTTTCTGTTGTTTTTATTTTTCAGTGTGAAGTATTGCTACATATCTTATTCAGTTCCAGTGATGCTATGATGACAATTGCAGATAAGCTATTTGAATCTGCTGTGCAACATTCATTTCAGTCATTCAGTACAGGCATCACCTAACAACTGTTGAAGGATGTACAAGGCAGGGGGTGAAAATATCAGAAAATTGATGAGACAAGGATTTCACTACATTTCTTCTAATACAACTATAGGTACCACTATCAACAACAGAATAATTCCCTCTGCATCTGTCTATCAAAAAAATAGAAAAGGTGGATATACAGTGGAACATGGATAATGCATACACCCTAAAACTGACCAAAAGTGTAAGAGTTAAAACAAATATGCATCAACCAGTCACATATCCTTGGGGAGGAAATATTGGGACCAAAACTTCCGCGCTCAGTTTCCATGTTTATATACTGTCTGTATTAAGCCTGCTCACTATACCAGTCAGACAGAACAAGAAAGATTTCTCAGTTTCAGTACACTAGGCCTCATATACTTACAGGTAGAGATAGGTCAATTGTCTTTCTGATTGATCTTTCCAGCTGTGAAACACCAGTGTGACTCTCGCCCAGTAAATTCAGCCATACCTGTAACAGACAACAGCATGAAAACTCTCACTTTGGTGGTAAACAAGACAACGCATTTATCTGGACAAAAAAAATTCTTACTATAATTTATAATTATAAGCAAGGGAGCAAGTGAATGAATCTGTGGAACCAAATTACTGAACACTTTTTCACAGACGGAAAAAGTAGACAAGCATTATTTCAATGATCAAAAATAGCTTGAACCCCTCATCATGTTTGCAGAAGGAGCCAAATCTTCATAAACTAACGAAACAGAACAAATTCATGTCTGCCAACATGACTTCATATTGTTATCGTTATAATCCTAGCCAAGGAGATCACTAACTTTCTGAACAGCATGGAATACTGTTGCCATTTTAAGGATGCAACTGTGATTCTTTAAATGATATCACTTTCATTGTCTATAAATGGATAGATTGGGAAAAATGGTTTCCCAAAGTATTCAGAATATGACCATGACATGACATCATCATCTTGTCTTAGGTCCTAACCACTCCACCACATGGTTCCACAGTATCTGGAATTTCAGTATTTAACAATCTCTCATGGCTAATTAACTACTCACCAGAGCATGCTGCAGGCAGACTTGATCATTGCTTTCTTGAGCCATTCGAATTGCTTCCTGCAGAGCTGCCTTACACTCATCTCTGGATTGTGAAAAAGAACATTTTATCACTTAAGATAATCTTAACAGACATAAAAACATTGAGGACTGCAATACCTCACAAAAGGTCCAAGAATAGCTGAACCACTAGTAAATATAATCAGCTGAGGCCTTATACTCAAGTCAATAAATTTTCTGAGTATAAAGGACCTTTGAAATATCCTGATGTAATTATTTTGCTGATGCCTCACTGCTCTTCTTCTGGGATCAGACTTTCAAAAAAAAATGATTATAAGACAGGAACTTACTTGTTGCCAAAGCGGAACTGCAAAGATGCCAGATTGAGAGCTGCATATCTCATAGCCACTTCCTCAGCCATGCTCTTCTTCTTACTAGGATTGCCATCAGTGGGAGCACAAGCCTTTCGGTCAAAGTAGTGGTACAGGTTGTGTATGGCTGTGCAATATTCTTTCACTCGCAGGCTGTTGATGTAGCTCAGGAAATGCTATGAGAATACACATACAGGATATTAAATTACCAAAAAACAAGTACCTTAAAGAAAACTTCAAGCTCAAAATTATTCAGTCATTCACTGAGTAAAAAAAGAATTCTATTAATACAGTACTAAACAACACACACATCTCCATAAAGAAAACAAAACCGTCTCTTTTGTGTTACTCTAAATGACCTACCCATCTGAGCCATTTGCTGGTAAGCAGTGCTGAGGTACTCGAGATGCCGGCCTTGCAAGCACTGTTATTTCACTCTAAGACCAAATGTTACACTACACAAAAATTACAATGCCCGTCACTCACTGCTTCTGCCATGTCAGGATTGGCTGAGAGGATGTCACAAATTTTCTGCTGCAGCTGGTCAGGTGGTAGTGCCTTCCCTTCATGGTGACTCAACATCAGGGCTTGATGGGCAAGGAAGTACTCAGCCTGTTTCTTGGAGAAGACACTTCTGCAAAGATAAGCCATAACAATGTGATTCTGTCAATAGCTAGAAGGATTTCATCAATGTGCATGTAGTTTTTCAAATCGGTATGAAGCTGAGAACACAGGCGCTACCCTAGAGCCCATCTGCTTGTAGCTTGAGATTTGTTTATTATTCTTAGCGCCTCTGCTTTTCAATGACTTAACTCATTCCACGCCAATCAACGATGTATCGTCGATATCAAAATCTTCTTTTGTTTCGCTACTATAGGTCTGGTTGAAACTTTTTAGTACTCATAAGCAATAACAACTCTTCCTAAACTCCCGTTCATGAAATCGGCGTTAGTTTTGAGATGTTGGATGCGATTTTCTTTATAAGATAAGGCAGGTTCCACAGCCGTGGGCCCAAAACCTGGCTTCAACTTTAACGTTCAATAAAATAAAGAATTCTTAAATCAAACTCTTTTTGTTGGTATTTTTGTGTCTTGCTGAGTGTAATTAAACATGGAAATAAAAAAGAATTGTTGCTTTCAATGTTTTTGTTGTTTTATTTTACGTTATTCAATACCGGTCGTGACGTATTCAGAAACACACACTTTCCCGATTTTCGATATCGTGTATGAAAACCCCATGCAACAGTCACAAATCAGTGCACACGACCCTTCACTTAACGGAAACATTAGTACTCATGTTTGTTTTGAGGCAGGAACGCTCAAACAAAAAATAGGGTCAAGGACGTGCCTATGACAGCTTTCTTTACATCAGTCATTGTCGTACAGGCTGTGCATCCGATTCTCGGCTTCAAATTCCATGCGAACATGATGCATGTTTTTTTCATTTTGAACTAACTTTTATGCCTGAATTCGAAATAAAACAATTGTTTTTCATTATTAAGTTTGCTATTGTTGATTCCTGCAAAAATTATAGCTCTAGGCCTAAAAAAAGAAAGTTAACCTCCCGTGCATCCGATTCCCCGTCACGACCGGCTTTCACTTTGCGATCTATTGAAGTTGATTCGGAAATGGATAGCAGACGTTTCCATGCGCTAAAATTAATTGAAAGACATTTCTTTTTTATGAAGAACCTCTGAATATTTTATCAAGTTAGTAAGTTTTGCTGATTTCGTGACAATTAATCTGTGTGTCGGATAACGACCTGCCGAATCACGACCTGCCTGAACGCGTAAACATTGAGAAGATCGCTAGTTTTGTTAGTCTTTCTTGTTCTTTCTCGCTATTTTCTTGTAAAATTCGTTAACAGAACATTATCGGCGTAGTACCAATCTATTTTTATGTAACGATATTTAGAAATGTCTATGCGATAGCCCTAGAAATTGGCAAAGATATATATATGCACTTTTGACGGACGTGACGCTACCTGTGAAGCTGAAGTGAAGTCTGCCCACTTCAGTAAGAGGCAGATAATTCTTCAAAATGTAGTAGCATACTACAAGTACAAGAATGAGGAGTGTGGCATGCCCTCATGTTCTTGTCAGAAGGTGCAACGAGCCTTCTTTGACACGGGAAAGGTGAAGCAAGAAAATGAGCTCTGCTGTCAAGGGAGGAACCAACTTCAGAAATGCGGCCGACATGTACAACTGGGCATCGCCTGAGTTGACCAGGGGCACTGGGCTCAGCAGAAGGACTTTCTTCCTCGTGAAGAATGGGGAAGAGAACTGGGATAGGCCACAAGCTGACATTGCAACAGTGCCAGGTGTGACTTTTGTTTCATTTCCGTGAAACTGAGTCTTGTTGAATGCTTGATGCTTATAACACAGCCTTTGTTGGGAAAAAAA